>VMBQ01003653.1:35257-92414 GCA_007657795.1 Dreissena rostriformis
TCATAGCACCTATATACTGTTTGATTCCAATAATGTCGCTTTAATGGAATTACCATTTTTATTCGTTTGATTCTTAATATTAAATCACCTAAACTTGTTTTATTAGTAGCACAGCCCCATTAATATTTTTATTTACAGTACTGCCCCTGGATTTTGTTCACGTCATTATGTCATTATGGATTTTTGTGACGTCATACGACCGACTTTCCCAGTTGTAATCTACATGCATAGGTCATTGGGTTTATAACGTTCCATTTTATTTATATTTTCTCTCTGATAGGCGTTTCTTATTTGATTTAATTATTATTATTTTTTTTAGCAGTCACATAAACAACCAAGCAATGTAATATGGAATTTTTACACCCATTATTGCTGCTTCTTCCTGTATTTGCGCGATGATTATCTGAGATATTAACTCCGTGACGCTATATTCTCAAATCTTTTTCTATAAAGAAGGAATGTAGTTGACAATTGTTAATAGTTTTATTTGATCGTTCGTCAAAAAGTTGTAACTCTGTTACTCTTGTATCTTCAATGCAATTGAGTAATTAAATAGTAATTAAATTGAATGCGTTTTAATTCCCTTTTATTATTGTTTAATTTGAGTTACAATGCTATGACGTTAAATTTTATTTACACTTAAATGTATTATGAATATTGCTGGGCCAAGTGTGAGGTTGAGCGCTCTATAACCAGGTTTAAACCCCCAATGCGTTGCATTGACCGTTCCAAGGCGGTGACCCCAGCTTTATTCTTATTTGTGTTTATGTTGTTTTGTATTGTGCTGTTTTGTACTGTTTCGGCAATCGGTCACTTGCCATAAATAAAGGACCAACTAATTGTGTGTAATAAGATTTCAATACTGCTCCAGCAGCTGGAGTTTCACTTCTTTATTTTTTTCTCGCTCCTTTCTGTCTTATCTCTATCTCAATTTGGCATTCGCGGACAATTTTAATGGTATTGCTTGTAGGTTGAAGAGGTTTGGGTTTATTGATGCTTTAACATTGTTACTGACTCTCAGTTGTAATAATGAGTGTCTGTGTTTGAATTTGGGACGTCCCGTCTATTTTATATCGCATTTTTTCTCCTCAGAACATTATAACATTCATAATTATTTTGAACTCACAATGAATATTACTGTTTCCATTCACATCGAAGAAACGTGTGCGAAACTGGATCCAGATCACATTGGTAACTATTATTGAACTTCTGTGAGACGGTTGTGAGGTCACAATAACATAAGAATTTGTTTGTTTGGATTGTTAAATTACGGCGGTTTGTTAATCTGCCCTATTAACTGGTACTGTGTAAGATTACACGTACTAAGCTCTCATACGTTTGTCTGAAACTGGCAAATGACAAATACACTTGAATCAGCGGTACACAATAAGTTGATTACCAATCCTCACCGTTTTGTTGCCGGCTTGGTCATCGAACCTTCAATTGATATAACGATTTGGACTTCTGAGAAATGTGTGTAATACGGTTGTGAGATGGGGGAAGTATATGTCGGTTCATCAATCTCTCAAGCTGGTATGTTCAATATCATAGATATCTTATTGGTTTTCAAATGCAAACCATATTTACAGAGTGAGACAATAAACTTAATATTTACTTCGCTCATAATTCAATTTGTTTTATTTTATTTTCCCGGCAACAATCTTTATGATATACCTCATTATTGTTCATGGGCTATGTGTCAATGGTTTTGTAAACATGTCCGGAAATTAAATAGGCCCCAGTTCAATTATCAAGGCACGCGCCCCGTTGGCAAATACGTACGGCGACTCACGAACCCAGAACTTTGTCACATATCATAGTGTTAAATTTGAAAATATCAAATAAGGTTCCTTTTTTGAAAACCGCATGCATTTATTATGTTTACGGCAGGTTAAAAGCCACAATGAATGTCATCTTTATTACATACAGAAAAACATGACATAAGTTAAGCAATATTTTCTGTGTTCAATGTGTGCACGGGTTGTCAAAAGGGACAGGGAATTTGTGTCAAAAGTCATTGCGGAATTGTAAGCTGAACGCGTCTCTGCTTATTAACCTAGATGCTTATCCAATTGTTGTAAATGTATTAAATAAACTGCTTTCTGCTGTTTCATTTTTATTCCAATATTTATAAGACAAACGTATTCTCATAGTACATTACAATTAAATTTAAACATTATACTACATCTACCTTTAAGTCAGTAAATTTATATGTTTACATAATGGTCATTTTTACCAGATTTTACGATTGCAGGTGACGTGTCTGTTGTTGTTGTTTTTTGCAAGAATGTTATATCATGATTGTCATAATAATCATCGTTATCATTTTTATTAATATAATAGTACTGATATTTAACTATTATCATAATCATAGTCATCATTATTATATTTATCTTAATCATTGTCATGTGTTATAACGACTCAATCAAAATTAACAATCTTAGTGCAGGCGCAACGCATTGATGTTCACGTGTATTTTGACAATTACATTTACAGTATTTTCCATTCTAATCAGCCCGGAGGAAACCCATTTAGTTTCTAGACCGTTTACTAATTGAACATAAGAAAAGAAAATCTCATTAGTCGACGACAACTTATCTTTCCCGCAACGGTTTACATCTTCAACGTCATAAAACGTGTTCGCGGTATTTAATTGTTCGCGGTATTTAATTGTTCGCGATATTTTATTGTTCGCGGTATTTAATTAACCCGCACGTTCAATGGGAGGGCATTTGTTCGTTTAAGTGTGCATTAGGGCTAATTAGGATCAGTTAAGAGACTTAATTATGATCGATTTGTGTTCTGTGTTCAGTCGGATGATTGGAAGACGGGCTCGATTCAGGCATTCCTCAACAACAATATGGGAGTAATTTTTTCTGTTTGTATTTTGGTTTTAAACTAAAATTATTATACAACTCATATTGATATAAGTTAAGTTTGCACAATTTAGTATTTTGTCATATTTTGATTCTACATCTGTGCTGAAGGCGAAATACTGGAAAACTTATTTATTTACTAACAATAAACCATTCTAACGTTTTGGCATGGGCATTTCCATTCTAGCACAGGCGCCTGGTGCTAATTAAGCGAGAAATCTAACCACTAAAAATATATATATTGTGTTTGTTTCAACACAATTTTTGGCCAATTCAACATCGCTTCCTAATAGAATTGATAATGAAAACGAACATATATCATCGCGGAGACTGGGATCTCATTAAGCTAAAACTAATTGCGGTTATTGGAAAAAATTTGTACTAGTCTGGGAATCCAGCAGTCTTTGTGAACCCGTTGTGCGTTTTAGTAGATAATGCACATATATGGCTGGAACCGTTTGTGTATGTGTGCTTAAACCTAATAAATGTAGGGATACAACTATCCTTAAACAGTTGTGCGTTGTAGCAATAAGTTCTTCCCGCGTGTGAGAAGTTCTGTTCACGAGTAGTGTGTTCAGACCAGGTGCACGGATAGCTCGTATATGACGTGTAGCGCGTAGAGCGAGCTGACCCGCCATGTGCCGGAAACTTTGAAACACGTGTTGCTAACGGTGAGTAAGCATACAGAGAGCTGGCATTTCATCTAGAATCATTAGTGGAAATATTTGCATCTGAGAGATATTGATAACGGCGTGTGTGTTGCATTGTTTATGATGAAGTGTTTTACATACAATGCTTTTCATTATATACTGTGCATGTGCGTGTACGCACCATTTTACTCTGTGTGAATTGATTGGATTATTTATTGATTTACACTGGATGTGAACAGTTGCGTTGAATAGTAGTGTCTGTGTTAGATATATTTGAAATGCGGTTATAGATCCATTAACAGTCGGTATGTCTGTCGGTCGATCAAGATTTAATAGCAAGATACGTGTAGGCTACGGGGAAAGGAGGAGGTGATACACTAGCTCATATGTAATTATACATATGTATTTATTAATAGTTATTTATTATTATGCAGTTAGTTAACTGTTTATTAATGATCTATTTCATGATTGCTGACGTAAAAAATGTTTATTGTAAACATCTATATACTAAAAAGTAACAATCATGTTCTTCATCATCAGTGTGTATTTATCACATATTTATTAATAATTCTTAGCGATAACTGTACTGTTAATGCTCACCATGTAGTAAACATGTGATCTACATGCTTCCCGTGTAGTATACATGTGATATTCATACCCACCATGTAGAATACATGTGATCTACATGCTTACTGTGTCGTATAAATGTGATCTTCATGCTAACCGTGTAGTATAAATATGATCTACATGCTAACCTTGTAGTATAAATGTGATCGACATGCTAACCGTGTAGTATAAATGCGATCTACATGCTAACCGTGTAGTATACATGTGATCTGAATGCTAACCGTGTAGTATACAAGTGATCTACATGCTAACATTGTAGTATAAATGTGATCTACATGCTAACCGTGTAGTATAAATGTTCTTTACATGCTTACCGTGTACTAGTATAAATGTGATCTACATGCTTACCGTGTAGTATAAATGTGATCTACATGCTTATCGTGTAGTATGAATGTAATCTACATGCTAACCGTGTAGTATAAAAATGATCAACATGCTTACTGTGTAGTATAAATGTGATCTACATGCTAAACGTGAAGTGTAAATGTGAGGCTCATGCTTACTGTGTAGTATAAATGTGATTTACATGCAAAACGTGTAGTATACATTTGATCTACATGCTAACCGTGTGGTATAAATGTGATATAAATGCAAACCGTGTAGTATAAATGTGATCTACATGCTAACCGTGTAGTATAAATGTGATCTACATGCTAACTGTGTAGTATAAATGTGTTCTACATGCTAACCGTGTAGTATAAATGTGATCTACATGCTAACCGTGTAGTATAAATGTGATCTACATGCTAACCGTGTAGTACAATTGCGAGGCTCATGCTCACCATGTATTTTCAATGTATTCAACATGCTTAACATGTAGTATAATTGTTATCTACCTGGTAACCATGTAGTATAAATGTGATATATATGCTTACAATGGGGTATACATGTGATCTACATGCTGACAAATGTAGTATACATGTGATCCCCATGCTTACCGTGTAGTATAAATGTGATCTTCGTGCATACCGTGTAGTGTAAATGTAATTTACATGCATACCGCGTAGTATAAATGTGATCTACATGCAAACCGTGTAGTATAAATGTGATCTACATGCTTACCGT
Organism: Dreissena rostriformis; assembly: GCA_007657795.1. NCBI lineage: Eukaryota > Metazoa > Mollusca > Bivalvia > Myida > Dreissenidae > Dreissena > Dreissena rostriformis. The sequence goes on from VMBQ01003653.1 coordinate 40,476, forward strand.
GTAGTATAAATGTGATCTACATACTAACCATGTAGTATAAATGTGATCTACATGCTAACCGTGTAGTATAAATGTGATCTACATACTAACCATGTAGAATAAATGTGATGCTCATGCATACGATGATTGTAATATAAATGAGATATTCATGCTCACCATGTAGTTAAATCTTACTGAACATGCTAACCATGTTATGTACATGTGCTATACCTGGCTACCGTGTAGTATAAATGTGATATACATGCTCACCATGTCGTATTAATGTGATCTATATGCTAACCGTGAAGTATTAATGTGATCTAAATGCTTACCGTGTAGTATAAATGTGATCTAAATGCTTAACGTGTAGTATAAATATGACCTGAATGCTAACCGTTTAGTATAAATGTGATCTACATGCTTACCGTGTAGTATTTATGTGATCTACATGCTAACCGTGTAGTATAAATGTGATCTAAATGCTTACCGTGCAGTATAAATATGATATGCATGCTTACCGTGTAGTATAAATGTGATCTACATGCTAACCGTGTAGTATTAATGTGATCTACATGCTTACCGTGTAGTATAAATGTGATCTACATACTAACCGTGTAGTATTAATGTGATCTATATGCTTACCGTGTAGTATAAATGTGATTTACATGCTAACTGTGTAGTTTAAATGTGATATACATGATTACCGTGTAGTATAAATGTGATCTGCATGCTTACCTCGTACTATTAATGTGCTTTATATGCTCACTGTGTAGTATTAATGTGATCTTCATGCTAACCATGTAGTACAAATGTGATCTACATGCTAACTGTGTATTATAAATGTGATCTACCTGGTTACCGTGTAGTATAAATGTGCTTTACCTGGTTTCTGTGTAGTATAAATGTGATCTTCATGCTTACCGTGTAGTATAAATGTGATCTTCATGCTTACCATGTAGTATTAATGTGATATACATACTCACCATGTAGTATAAATGTGATCTACATGCTTACCATGTAGTATAAATGTGATCTGCCTGGTTACCGTGTAGTATTAATGTGCTCTACCTGGTTTCTGTGTAGTATAAATGTGATCTTCATGCTTACCGTGTAGTATAAATGTGATCTACCTGGTTAACGTGTAATATAAATGTGATCTTCATGCTAACCATGTTGTATTAATGTGATCTACCTGGTTACCGTGTAATATAAATGTGATTTTCATGCTTACCGTGTAGTATAAATGTTATTTACCTGGTTACCGTGTAGTATAAATGTCATGTCAATGATTACCGTGTAGTATAAATGTGATATCCATGATTACCGTGTAGTATAAATGTGCTCTACCTGGTTTTTCGTGTTGTATAAATGTGATCTTCATGCTCACAATGAAGTATAAATGTGATCTACATGCTAAGCGTGTAGTATAAATGTGATATAAATGCTTAACATGTAGTACAAATGTGATCTACATGCTAAACGTGTAGTATAAATGTGATAGACATGCTCACCATGTAGTATAAATTTGCTCTACCTGGTTACCGTGTAGTATTAATGTGATATACATGCTTACCTTGTAGTATAAATGTGATATACATGCTAAATGTGATCTACATGCTTACCATGTATTATTATCGTGATCTATATGCTTACCATGTAGTATAAATGTGATCTTCATGCTTACCGTCTAGTATTTTTGTGATCTACATACTTACCATGTAGTATAAATGTGATATACATGCTTACCGTGTAGTATAAATGTGATCTACATGCTTACCGTGTCGTATAAATGTGATCTACATGCTTACCGTGTAGTATAAGTGTGATCTACATGCTTACCATATAGTATAAATGTGATCTACATGCTAACCATATAGTATAAATGTGATCTACATGCTTACGATATAGTATTAATGTGATCTGCATGCTTAACGTGTAGTATTAATGTAATCTTCATGCTTACCATGTAGTATTAATGTGATATACATGCTAACCATATAGTATAAATGTGATATACATGCTTACAATATAGTATACATGTGATCTTCATGCTTCCCGTGTAGTATTAATGTAATCTACATGCTTCCCGTGTAGTATTAATGTGATTCATGCTTACCGTGTAGTATATGTGTGATCTACATGCTTCCCGTGTAGTATTAATGTAATCTTCATGCTTACCATGTAGTATAAATGTGATATGCATGCTTACCGTGTAGTATACATGTGATCTACATGCTTCCCGTGTAGTATTAATGTTATCTACATGCTTACCATGTAGTATTAATGTGATATACATGCTTACCCTGTAGTATAAGTGTGATCTACATGCTTACTATTCCCGTGTAGTATTAATGTAACCTACATGCTTCCCGTGTAGTATAAATTTGCTCTACCTGGTTACCGTGTAGTATAAATGTGAGCTTATGCTTACCGTGTAGTATATATGTGATCTACATGCTTACCGTGTTGTATACATATGATCAACATGCTTACCGTGCAGTATGTAACGTAACATAGATTAATACATAAATTAATTATGTATCCATATATAACATAAACATTATGTTATATTTAATAACAGATAGACATTAATAATATGATAGGAATTTGTAAAAGGATTTGGTCATCATAAGTGTTCAAAATATTTGGGTTGATTTCTTGCATGTAGAAACTGGTTCAAAATGCGGGACAGTTTATCTCAAGGTGAAAGATCAAAGATAGTATATATCTAGAGTCTGTATGTTTAACAAGGCATTTATTTGATGGAGTGGTCAAAGCTGTTGACATAAGGGATTTAGGGTGGTGCTTTGTTTGCATCAAAGTATTTGTACATTTAGACTTTATATCACCATGTTTGATAAGCGTGTAAATACTTGAATAGTAGTTTCTCAGTTCCCAGGGTTTCACTACATTTAACAACATCCAACCAGTCAGCAAATAACACGGGTGTTCTGTGAAGCACTTCGACCAATCAAAGTTATAATTGAGTTTTATGCAAATTAACCTGTGAGCAAGTTTTGTAAGAATAAGAACACACTTGATACAGATTTCGAGGCGAACGGATCGGTAAAGATCCAATCATGTAGTTATCAGAATGTAATTGTATGACTGAAAATATGAACTATAATAGATATTAAATTGGATTAGAATTCGTATAGCGTTGTTGTTGAATATTTCGTTTCACCTTATACGGAGTAATTAATATTATTGAAAAGGAACGGACTTGCCCTATTCGCAATGTAGCAAAATGTAATTGATGCGAATCTCGTCATTATGGCAATATGCGCATGATGTAAAAACGAACAATAAGCGACTACGTGACAAGTATAAATGTGATTTCCGTGATTACTATGTAGTAAAAATGTGATCTTCATCTGCAATTATGTTTTTCCGTTCTGCATACAACCAGTCAATTGATTACGTTTGAGGTGGTCTGCTTTGATGCTTTCTATCCGGGAACAGACAATAGTGAAGTTGCTAACTAATGGAATCGTATGATTATAGTATAATTCTCGGAAGTTAGTGTCGCTCCTACTTCTACTTCAAATAAAACAGACATATCTGCGTTGTTGGGACAATCGTGTGAAACATCAAAACACAGTGTTTTTGCTAAAGTTACACCGAAATGAGATGTACGTCCATACTTCTGCGATGTACTGATGAAGGTATAGTGAAAGAACTCGAGAACTGGGCATTAGGTGGCGGCTGTGTATGCCAGTAGTAGGATACGGTGTCAAGAGTGCTTTATGGAAATTATGCCAGGGACATTCGGACTTGGTCTCGCTGCCTTGTTGGGCTCACATATAGGTAGGTAAAAACTACATGCACGGTATTGATACTTATGTAGATTACTTTACTTGAACCAATGCACAAACAAAACACTGAAAAGAACCACAAGTGGCGTAGCTAGGCCAGTTTCTAGAAAACAGTAATAGGCCCTGTAAAAGATGAAATAAGATTGTTGTGCAATACAATCCCCAATTATAATAAATATGACTATAATTTAAGCTGCCGACCAATCAAAGCTAAAATGTGTAGATATAAAGATTCCGCTTATTTCTATTTCTTTTTTTTTAAATAAAGGCAAGTTCAAAAATGATATATCTTTCCAACAATATATGGCGTATGTGTTGATTATGAATTCAAGTTAAAAAAAGTGTCATTTCTACACAATTAAATTGAAAGAAACAAAGAAAAGTGTTAACTTTGTTCAATTGTTCGTCCATTATCCATCGCGTGACATTTGTCTATGTTGTATATTGCATGTGTATGTATACCATTTATTATGCATGTTTATATAATTGATAAATCGATACATAGTTTATACACTTATATACGCATACCATCCTGATATTTGCAAAGTATATATAGAAAAAAAGTAATTAATATCCGTAGCATACATGTATATTCGAACCGCACACATTTCTACCTAGATTTAATTGATACGACAGAAATTAATACTATATTTTTCCTCACATGTCACATATGTATTTACGTTAGTTTGTTCTTCCCAATTTTGTGTCACTTTAAACGTGCCTACAATGTCTCTTTGTAGCTACGACAATTCAAATATCAACATGTATATAATACATTTAATTCGATCGTCTTACAAAATGTATGTGTTTAATTCGTGTGCTACTGATCCTCCTCAGTTCCTCGCATCAAGACCGTTATACAATTTCCAAAATAACCAGTATGTATGGACCGTCTTTAGGAAAAGTGATTTTAAGTTCTTAGAAAGTAGTTTAGAAAAAATGCATGTAACTATATGAAAGTTTGCTACCGTTCAGTTTCTATTTGCTTATATTTTTTATATAAAACATAGAGAATCCATTCCGATATATTACTTATATATTTATGCAAAGGGCCTGCCCATTATAACGTGTTCATTACGGAGATGTAGACAGGGTTGATAATTTCAGTATATATGTTGTATCGGAGGTGTTTTAACTACTCACGCCATTCTTGCTGAACGTTAAATACGCGCTGTGGTTATCGAGTACTGGTATTAACACGAAAAACAGTCTCGTAATATTTATTTATAAACGTTAAATCTATTTAATTATTATTATTTCGCCTCATTTCGACCAAGACCGTCAATCCGAACGTTTTCCAAGTGTGAGCTTAAAACCACGAAAATTCGGTGAAAATTGCTATTTATAATTATTTAAGATTATTCCAAGTATTACAGTGTTGGTAATAAATATATATAATGGCATTTTAAAACTACTACTAACACGTGTGAAAATTCCCCTCTAATTCCCCAGTCACAATTTCTCCTGTCTTATACATTATGGCATTTTGAATTTCAATGTTTCGGTGAGCAATTCCTTCCTGATATGTGTAGGTAGCATTTAAACATAGTGTGTGTTGCACTATGAGCTAATTATGATCTATTCTGCATATTCACAGGTTCAAGTTAAAAAATAATACTCACCAGTGCACCAGTACAACATAAACACAATCAAGTACAATCATAGACAAAAACTACAACTGGAAAGTATTCAGACATCATGTACAAACGTGTATGTATTCAAACTGCTCCGTTAGAGCAAACAAGTAATAAAAAACAATATATTTAGGCTTTCATACACTTTTTATTGTAAAACCAGCAAATATTAATTGTTCCTCATGGCATCAGTAATATCTGGCAACATCGTTGATGACTAAAGTATTTTGACAAGAATGAATGTTTTTTAATATCACTAAATTTTTGTTCTGGGGTTAGACATCTTGTAGTGTACTATAGGCTAACATTGCTCTGAGATCCATGAACGTCATCTTATAGTGAACTATAGGCTAACATTGCTCTGAGATCCATGAACGTCATCTTTTAGTGAACTTTTTGCCAACATTGCCCTGAGATCCATGAACGTCATCTTATAGTGAACTATAGGCTAACATTGCTCTGAGATCCATGAACGTCATCTTTTAGTGAACTTTTTGCCAACATTGCCCTGAGATCCATGAACGTCATCTTATAGTGAACTATAGGCTAACATTGCTCTGAGATCCATGAACGTCATCTTTTAGTGAACTTTTTGCCAACATTGCCCTGAGATCCATGAACGTCATCTTATAGTCTACTATATGCCAACATTGCTCTGAGATCCTCGAACGTCATCTTGTAGTGAACTATCGGCCAACATTGCAATGAGATCCATGAACGTCATCTTATAGTGAACTATAGGCCAACATTGCTCTGAGATCCATGCACGTCATCTTACGTCATTTTATAGTGTACTATAGGCTTACTCTCTGAACCATCCGAAGTTTCTTTGCTTGTTTACTACTTCCGTTCAAAGAGTAGTTTTGTATAATGTATCTGTATTCATGGAGACTCACACAATGTCAGATTGGTTTGGCACGGTATCATTCACTTGATTTATGTGTCCATGACATTGATCCATTGCCATTACAACATGTACGAAACACACACGTAATGTATCAAAACATGATCCTCATCTCTCGAATATGAAGTATGTATCGATATTCAATATAAAGTATGTATCGATATTCAATATAAAGTATGTATCGATATTCAATATAAAGTATGTATCGATATTCGATATAAAGAATGTATCGATATTCGAGATAAAGTATGTATCGATATTCAATATCTTTCGTTGCTGAGTAGGCACGAGTGAAAATATACTTGTTCTATAACCTCGAGTGAAATACATATTCGATCATGAACCGAAAGCAACGAAATTTCTTTCTTACATTTCTACAACACATTATCAAAAACCTGCAAAAAGGCTTCTGGTAAATCCACCCATTATAAACTCTATTTAGATTACCTTTGAAAGTATGTTGTGTATGCGCTTCTATCTTCATTAGTCTTAATATACTTATTATTTGAACTTTAACCATGTCGTTTAAGACAGAAAAATGTTCAGTATCCTTACGCTATAATCTAAAAAAAGGCATTATCCAGAATGGCACTAGCATTATTTTTCCATCTGTTATTTTGTATTCAAAATATTTGCAAATCAGTACGTTTTTAAATAGTAAACTGCATGTGCAAAAAAAAAAAAAAAAAGACCAACTTGAAAATGACAATGAACAATAGTTGTCTTAAGACAGAGACCTCGACTATTTTTCCGCTTTGATAGTATAATGTACATGTTTTGTCGGCCATCCAATTTTTTACCAATTTAGTTTATTTTAATTAATTTTAAAAGCTCGGTCTCCCTCTAAGCTACCTTCGAAGAAACTTACAGTACGATATCTCTATCAACATTCATGGTATTGAGCGGAAACCATTTTCGCCTTTTTTCTTAACAATAATCATATCTCAACTGGCCCAAAATTCAACCCGACTCTTGGTCTGCATAAAAGCTACCTACAAACAAAATTAACACAATATTCCTACATCAACACTTAATTGATTGAACGGAAACTCTTTTTCGTTTTTTAGTAACGGAAACCTAAAGTCCTATTAATTTGATCCATCGCTAGATCAACTTGTTACTTACCTACAACAGCAATTTAACCGAGTTTAACATCGCTGTTTCCTGTTTTTTATTAAAAATTTGAAAGAAAAAAAAACATTATATGGCGTTTAACTTCGCTGTTGCCTGTTTTATGAAAACCCTAATTCTTTAACTGGGACCCAGACAACTCCGTGCTTTCTCATAGAGGGATCTGAAAGATTCTTGATAGGACAAAATGTGGTGTCAATTAAGTTTGAAATGTTGAACATAAACATTGTCATTTCACGAGTTAGATTATTTTTCGTTTGTGGCCACCAGACGGACCGACATTACAATTCATTTGAAAGCTAATTCTCGTTTTCAACTACAATACAATGCTTGATTCATTATATATTTACGCCCTACGAGCTATTTTACGCCCTCGAAAGAATGATCCGCCATATATAATTGTAGCAAACATTATATTATATTCGTTTACAATTATTGCTCGTCTATGCGTGATCGCAGCTATAGCATTAATCATCGCTAGCTTTATTGCAACCACTGGTGTGATATTGGTGTGTTTCGGCTATTTTCTTAATTCCATCTCTCACGTGTCACGTTCTTGTCAATTGGATGGCAACTGAGATCAAGTAATAAACGTGATAATTTCTGAGGCTCTATTGCCAGATAAGCTTCTCTCGGCCTTATTTATTCCAGCGTGGTCACATAAATAGCGGCCCTGTCAGTCTGTAGACGTATTAGCCACCAGCAGGGTCGGGCTTATTGATTGCCGCAACTCTCAATATACTCTGCCTCAGAGGTCTGTTGGTTGGTTGCAACTGTGCTGGTCGAATCTAACGTTTAGAAGTGTCAGTTAGACATACACATAAGCATGATTTTGACAAACGGTTGGTGACGATGTTTAAAGATTCCAAACGCCTGGAATGACAGTGATGTTACATTAACGAGTTCGTACTTTAGAGTAAGTCCTTCCCGTAAGCAGTTGGAGAGTTGTTATTATTATTATCATTCAATAAAACAAAACATACATGTTTAGTCCGTCAATTGAACGTGTGCAATCCTGCAAAACAAAATGACTCGTTACTTTGGCAAGTGTCAACGATATGCATTGCAGGGCTGAACATTTGGAAGTGCTTAATTAATGCAGTTTTCTCTCGAGACGAGAATATTGACATGTTCACTGGGGACATATTTCGAGCATACAAAAAAATAAACCAGAACAATTGTTATCCGGATTCAGGTTGCATTTGTAAATCCAAAATTCATCAGTGCTCGTTGAAGCATTGCTTTTTGTCTGACATCAATTGAAAAGAAATATAAAGCCAATGCCATGAGTATCTGTTTGGCACGGTGAGGCTATACCGATAGCTGTGCTGTAAAATATTATAAATATAAATCAAGGTAATGTGAATTGAGGATAGAAATACAACTGTATTGGTTTGCGTTAATTTAGCATTGAATGTAAGTAATCCATCAACGCAGTAACACAATGACGTGGGAACCATAACATGAATAAAATGTCAATCAGAGTCGCTTCGCTTCAAAAACCGGTGATAGGGATAATAAGATGATGCAAACGGAATTACCTATATCGACGAAAATCTCTTATTGTTAAAAAATATGTTCCCCAATTGTTTGTTATATCTTGCAGGTGATGTAAATGCTAGAACTAAAACTACGCTGGACTACATTCCTGCAGATAACGTTGACTTTATTTTTAATTCAGAGGTAGACTACGATACAGATGTTTTTGAGCTGCCTATAAATAATAAGGATGGCATTGATAATTCATTCGGGCAAAATTTAATAGAACTATGCTGCGCTAATGGAATTCATATACTCAATGGGCGTGTTACTGGAGACCCTGATGGTGAGTTTACATGCATTACACATAATGGAGCTAGTTTAGTTGATTATCACATTATTTCAACTGATTTATTTCAATTTATTACGAAGTTTAATATTCTATCCATTGACGAATCTGACAATTTCCCTATTTGTGCTACTATGATTTTTCATAGAAAAAAAAGCAGCATAAATATTGATTTACCGTCTGCTCATTGCATTCATAATAACATCACGGATGATAATATCAAACTTGATACATTTAAATGGAATGATGCACTTAGGGATAGATTTGTTGAGTCTTTTGTTAATATACAAGGATGAGATTTTACATCAAATTACTGTAGATATAAACCAGTCTTTTCAAACAATAGTATCACTTTATTAAACTGCTACAGGAAACAAGAAAGTCCCTTATAGAATCAAACGACGTAACGTTGATGAACGGCAATATAAACCATGGTGGGATAATGAATGTGATATTTTAAAATACTGAAAAATTACGCGTTTAGAAAATTCCGTTTTACAAGCTCAATGGAGGATTTGCAAATTAACATAAACGAAAAAAGAAATTTTATAGTAATGTTTAAAAACAAGAAGGAAAATTTCCAACTTAATATGAGAAATAGGCTATGCCAAGCTCGTAGTAATCCAAATTTATTTTGGCAAACAATTAAAAGTGCAACTCATAAACATACTAGTTATCAGCAGCAAATCAAACAAAGTGATTGGTTAAATTATTTTAATCAATTATTGTTTAGAGAAAACATGCCCTTGATTAGAACTTCTGAAGAAGCTGCATTACCTGAATATGATTTAGTTCTAAATTGCCCTATCACACAAGAAGAAATAATGAGAAGTATACATAAATTAAAAATGAGAAGGGCGCAGGGATTTGATGGTATAGGGGCAGAGTTTTATAAATACGCGGCTTATTTTATATGTCCAGTATTTTGCTCGCTTTTTAATCATGTTTTAATACGGGAGTATTTCCCGATATGTGGAGCGAAAGCATTATTGTTCCCTTACACAAATGCGATTCTAAACTGGAACCAACAAATTAAAGAGGTATTTCTATGATAAATGTAATGTATAAAATATTTGGAAATATTGTTTATTCACGACTGTGAACTTGGTCCGAAGAATTTGGCAAAAAAGATGAGTCGCAATCAGGTTTTCGGAAAGGTTATTTTACAATTGATAACATATTCGTATTACAAAGCATGGTACAAAACTATATAACTTAACAATGAGGAAGGTTTTATGTCTTATACGTGTATTTTCGAAAGGGTATATGATGGTATATTGCACTATACACTATTTGACATAATGCAAAAAATAGGTTTAAAAGGAAAAGTATATAAGGTCCTTGCCTCAATGTACTCAAATTAACGGAGTCGCGTGCGTGTCGTAAATAACAATATCACCACTGATTTTAAGTGTAACATTGGTACAAGGCAAGGGGACGTAACTAACACGATCATTTTTAATTTATTCATTATTGAGTAATCCCTTTAACTGCGTGATCAAGGCATTTTCATTACGGAAGACATACCACATATACAATGTATATTATTTGCCGATGATGTTGCGAGTTGCTCTGAAACCGTTATTGAATTACAGCGTCAATTAAATAGTATTTCAGAATTTTGCCAAATAAGTAGCATGACTGTTAATGAAAAGAAAACCGAAATAATTGTATTTAGAAATGGTGGCCCATTGCGGTCATATGAAAGTTGGTTCTATAATGGGAATCGTGTTAATGTTACTTCAGTGTACAAGTACATGGGTTTACTGTTTACTCCTAAACTAAGTTGGTCCAAGGCTAAAGCTAAGCTGGCAATGCAAGCTAAAAAATCTATTAATGCTATAAAAAGTTACCAAGTTTTTTTGGAAAATTTGACATTCAAGAGTATTTTCAACTTTTTGATTCAATGGTTAAGCCGATCCTTACATACGGGGCTGAGATTGTGGGTCACACCTTTTCTGAAAACATAGAACAAGTCCAGGCTAAATTTTGCAAAGATTTTATTGGTCTGAATAGGTCAACAAACAATAGCATGGCTCTAGGTGAGGTTGGTAGATTAGAATTATGTGTAGAATATCATTTCAAGTGTGTTAAATACTGTTGTAAACTTATTCACATGCCATTGCATAGATATCCCAAAAACTGTTATAATATGTTAAAACGCCAGGATGAAATAGGAAGGACAAATTGGGCTACTTCTGTAAAAATAAAAAATAATATGGATTTGGTTATGTCTGGGTTTATCAGGATGTTGGAAATGTTGATGTATTTTTACAAATGTCTTAAGATCGCCTTATTTGTTGTAACACGCAAAAATGGTCAGGGCGTTTATTCGACTCGTCTAGATGTGAAACATAAAGAATGTATAACTCACTGATTGAACCTGAAAAATATCTTTCGCTTAAAATACCATTCTACTATACTAAAGCATTTGCAAAGTTGAGATGTTCCAACCACAAGTTTCTTATTAAAACTGGACGACATCTGTGTATCGAGCATGATCTTAGATATTGTACACATTGTCTTAATGTAGAACACACTTGTGTCATTGAAAACGAATTTCATGTATTTTTTCATTGTTGTAAATTTCACGAAGAACGTAACATTCACCTTTTCTCTTGGTATAGTGGAAACAGAGAAGAAATCGATTTAATTAATCTGATGAAAACGAAAAATGATCTTACATTAAAGAAAATTGCATTATTTATATATATCTTAATGCGAAAAGTATAAACATAAAACTATTCACAACCCATGTATGGAAAATGTGACATGTCTGTATATTTTATTTTTGGCCGGTGGCCTTTATTTACGAAATACATTGTCTTGTCTTGTCTTGTCTTGATAGGGATATGCCCAATATCCTATTGTCTGCAGACATCACGTGGCCCAATGGGAAACAATCGGGACGCCACAAGTATAGGCAGCACATCGACAGCTAGCTCTACTCGGACAAGGAAAGCTAACAGATGATGGAAAACATTTTTCCAATTTCTAATGACTGTGGTAAAGAGAATAGAACAAAATAGTGTATTTTAACCACAGGGGCGACACGTATTATTCCGTCCTAATAAGAATATCCAACCTTGGTGTGCCTGTTATATTGATTGGAGGCTGCACGGAATCCATGCATCATACGAAAAGCATGTCCACCAAGTGGAAGTTGTGTACGACAAGGCTAAGGTTCAAATGAAGTGTCCACGAAATTCATTCGATGATATAACAGATCTGTCGTCTGTATGGTATTTACGATTCATTACGGTAGCAATTACCTTACATTCATTACTCTCGAAGACACTTCAGTGCCAGATGGGGATTACAAATACACACCGCGATTAGTTCCGTGCAGCTGGGCTCTCGACATGCCGACACTAGCGACATGACCTTGTTGTTGTATCGGCGTAGTCATGTAGCCAGAACGGGCCGTCATGCGTACAGACATTCGGCTTTGTGTTGCTTGTGTTCTGGCTGCTGTTAGTTCTTTGATTTAAAAATGTGTTGAGCCCCTGTTGAACAGGTCCCTCTAAGATTTCATATGTACACCAAAACAAATATGTTACGCCCACAAACTGGACACACACCAAAACGCAAATGAAAACGAAATCATCAAACTTGTATAACCTATTGTAAAAAGTGTATTTTTAACAATCATATATTTATTGATTAAAATGCTTTGAAGCCACGAAGTATTATTTGCTCACCGTCTTAGTTATGATGATGATGATCAGCATCATCATCAATATCATTATCTTCATCAAATGATATTGTTTTAATAATTTTACTTGAAAAAAATACTCGATATTATGTTCTAGTTTCATTCAAACATGTGACAAATGAAGTTGTTTTATAGAGTGACAGTTTTCCTTGTATCGTATTCCAGAGCGGTATAAAGTAGGCGGGTAAATGAACATTATCCAATATCTTCAAAACAGTTACAGCATGTGTTACTCTGGATATTTTATAACAAAAAAAAACTCATGCTCGTTTGTATATAACTGTAATACTCCGGGCAGTGAATCACCGAAACTTTTACATAAGTTTTATACCCAGCAATCATGCGAATATGGATTCCATACGCTCTTGCCCATATTAAACACATATGGCTGTATATGTGCATGCCCATATTGGATATACAATGAAAAACCCATATAAGACATATGTCCATATGTGCATGTCGAGATTCCAACCATATTGAGCCCATATTGCAGCAGCGTTGAGGAATTAATTGACACGTTTTTGAACAGTTAAGCAACACTTATTTTATGGGAAAACGTATATAGAACACTTAAAAGCGTATAATGTATGGACGCCACATGGGCCCAGTCGGGGTCTAAAAATATCCTTCAACTGGTGCGAAAAATTACATTTGAAAAATGAAATTTCCCACAGCGCCAACAATGCGTAAAACGCATTTTTTTAAATTATACATGTTTTTTGACAATGACATACGGAAGAGCTCGGATTTCTAGCCCAGCACACTACCAACTGAGCTAGCCGGCATGCCTTGCGACACAATTTCGACGGGACTGTTCCGATTGTAGGGTTTTTGTTCTTATCATTATTTACTATTCTCATTAAAAAAAAAGGTTGAGCGCACTATATGCTGGCTGTTAATTATGTTTGCGTTTGTAGATGCATGAAATTGTACATACACGTTTAAAATAATTACATGTACGACATCGTTTTATTGTATAGATAGTAGACGTATAAAAATGCCGTTTAATTCTTTGAAATCACTGCTCAGAATTGCATTAGTTTTTTTATTAGTCATGAGAGACATTTACTAATATGTTATCGGCCATGACTGTATAAGGTCATCTACAAAGTTGTTAAACCATGCCCTTGTGGGCGATGGCGATATATTCGCCGCGGGTAGAGTGGGGTATTCTTCATCCCTATTGTGACCAGGTCTAGTTAAAAATGAGATAGAAAACATGAAAGTAGCATTTTCTTTCTCTCTAGTTTTAGTGCATTTGATATAACGATATATTGTTATATGGATTGCCAATATATATAAATCATTTATAGCACTCCGTGCCATTATGCAGTTTATGCAGATCTACGACTACCTACAAGCTCGTAATGAGGATGTATGAGCATATTCCTCCAACCGCATGTAACTCGTTTTCTCGTCTGCCATGAGCGTCCATGATGACTGATGGTGGCGCATCACCCAGGAAGTCGCGGAGGGCAGGCATGAATATGTATTAGCTGGAGAGCAGGAGAACACGCAATTGTGTGACAATCAGTCATATGTGGTTCTTGCTCAGTTAAAATGGAATTTATTATGACGGTTTGGAAAATACCATCCCCAAATGCATTTTATGAATTAACCTTGCTTAACAAAAGTTATGCAACCATAAGAAAAGAAAATGTGTGGGTCTTTACAATCGACGCCTGTCCGTTTGGTTTTCTGTTTTGTACAAGAGGCGCGTTACTTGCAGCAATTTAAGGAAACGGTGTTGGAAATCTATCGCTCTCGCGCACTTTAATTATTTTATATTTGTTAGCCTTTGATTAAGATTTCAACTGTTGTTGAGTGAACGATTGGTATAACAAACCCCGAATGAAAGAAACCGACTCTTTTGAGTTCGATGGCTCCTAGTATACCCGTAAAATGTTACTATGCATGCATTATTTACCTCCCTCAAGTGTAGATCAAGACTAGTCTCAATAGGATGTCTACTTATAACTTAAATTATTGTACTACCACCATGTATTACCAATTGTTTAATGTATGGACATCGGACTTAAATCGGAAGTGTCGTTATTCTTACATGAAAACAAATGTTTTATTAATCTTTTGATGTCGCTTTATAATTTTTATATCTTTGGATGTCTAGTTTTATTGAATTTGGCAAATGGAGTGGACCTTGTTTAATAAAGGTCTGCCGGTTTGCTATCATAATAAAATCTCAGCTGTTATCGGAAAAAGGTTAATATTGCAATTTGTCAGGAGCAAGTATTTACTGCAGATTGGATCGCGTCTGTCAATTAAATCATATCCTTGGCATACATAGACTTGGCGCCATGATCACCAGCAAGCTTATTTGGAACGCTATTCGATGTATTAAAACACAATAGACTAGCATTTATCTAATGTCGTTGAATAAGCAGACATCATTATGACACTGTGTGTCAGACTGAAATAGAAATCTGTGATTATAGAACTGTATTGTATATTGACACGAACGCGAAGTTTCCCAATTGATATTTCTTCGTGGCCTTAGTGATTATATCGCCTTGGTTCACATCATTTCATTAGTAAGCATAACATTGGAGTACTTTTAAGAGCAGAGCAGGATTGTAATGCCAATGCCGGAAAGACATTGGGCATACCGATTAAACAATTGAAAATAATTTTGTTTTACGAAATAACTTGCTTATCTTGGCTATTGTTGATTTATATATACATGATGTTATACATTTATTGCGTAAATTTGTCCCATGTAGGTTATCATTAAATATTTTTCCTTGACTATCTCTGTATCCGTTTCACGGCAATTTAAATCGTGCCTTGTGCGCAATAATATTTCTAGCATGCTCAACTGAAACATTAACAAAGATAATGGCACTATCTTACATTCAATGTGCTTTTCAAATATCTTCTGTAAATTTTGCTCCGCCTTCATTAATATTTGTAACAGGAAACCATCTCAACTTTCCAACCAGAATACATAGTTATTGCCCAATTAGTGGCTGCATACACTTTTTTGAGTGGAATGTTTTGTTGTGTACATACAATACCACTTTGATCGGCACAAACCAAACGAACAACTATGTTCTAACCCGGACATGACTTACAGTCGTATTTTCTTCAATTTATCCGTTGATTTGATATGTCTTTGTTTCTGGTGTTGCAGGCGCACAATGGACGGTAATTGCATAGAATATTTGTGTTGAGTTCGATGTATGAGTGGTTTTCAAGATTGGTTATAGAAAAAAAAGAGAAGACACGAGTGAAAAGATACTTTTTTCTATATCCACGAGTGAAAAAAATATTTGATCATGAACCTAAAGCAACGAAATTTCTTTCATATCTTAAATACAACAAATAATCAAAAACCCGTAAAAAAGATTATGGTATTTCCACCCATTATAAGCAATATTAAGATGCCCAATGAAAGTAAATTTTGTATGCGCTACTATCTATATAAGTCTTAATATACTTATTATTTGAGCATTTACCAAGTCGTTCAAGATACAATACATATATTCATTATGCTTACGGTATAATTGGAAAAAAGACATTATCCAGAATAACACCAGCATCCTTATTTCCATCTGTTATTGTGTGTGCAAAAGTTATTGTTCAAAGCAGTACGTTTTTTAATAGTAAACTGCATGTGGTTTAATAAAAAGTAAGACCAACTTTAAAATGACAATGAACAAGAGCTGTCTTAAGACAGCGCCCTCGACTATTCTTCCGCTTTGATCGTTTAATGTACATGTTGTGTCGGTCATCTAGTATAATGACCACAAAGTCATATTTGATTTTGTGTATCTGTAGTAGGGATACAGCATATGTAAACTTAAAGCACATCATTCATAAATTAAAATAAGAAATGTAACCATGTCGGTAACAATATTTACAATATTTGACCAATTAAGTTGAATTTAAAAAACTTTGAAAGCTAGATCTTTCACTAACAGTGTGGCCATACCACATGGTGCGTGACGTCATGTTGGCTAGCACGTTAAGTAGAAAAATGTTAACATTACCTCCGCTTAGAAACTTCAAATCCACGTAAGTATCTTATTATTTACTCTATTTTGACGAAATAAAGCGCAGGCTATGGGAAAAAATTGAGCACTATTCCCGGTTTTATAAATATTTGACATCAGGTGAGTAGTTTAGTCTATCATTCGAGGCGAATGCATTGTTTTTACGTTACAATGCACGCAAGCACGACAAGCACATTTTAAATATTCCAAAATATCTGTTTTATATTTCTTTTTGCAGTGTACTAATATATGCAGACTTGAATAATTCCATATTAAATGTGTTTTGTCCGAAAAAATATCTTAAAACACCATCTAATGCCATTTATAATGTATACCAACAATTTTGCTTACACGACAAGCAATGAAATTCAAGGCAAGCACGACAAGTCGATATTCGGCTAAAACGACCAGTTGTTATAAACTACATGTATGTTTCTGAAGCGATGTAAGTGTCGAGTTAATAAACAAAAATATAATTCGATTTTCAAAACATTTTTTTGATGCGGCACATAAAACACAACAAATACAATGTCGGACAATAACTTCGATGCTGTCTTGCACATGTTCTACCAAAAAATGTGAAACTTTCACAGAAAAAAAAACCTCGGAATCTGACAGAGAGACTATATGTCTGAAAAAATGTTTCAACTTAATCAGGCGAATGTCTGACACACTCTTCTGGAGTCGTGTCTCAATTTAATATTAATCTTTTGATTTTGATGAACAGTCCACAATAACTCCACTATCGCTAAGACGAATTGATTGATATAAAATGGCACATTTGACGCAACATATCAACACATGTTTCTTTAATCTTTTAGTGAAAGATGCTGACGTATATTTGCACTTGTAGTTTTGGTAGGTTTATATGAGTAACATTTGGTTAGTAGCATATTTATGTGAGTTTTTGATAAAACAATACTCAATGCACACATAGATTAAAACATTGATCCTACTGTTGGTTATGTCCATGTTCTTTCCAACTGTTAATGCCATTGCAAGAAGAAAAAGTACTGTTGTAAACTTTGTTTTTAATTGCTTTTAAATGTAGATTTATTAATGTCCGTTGTCTTGTTATTATATATGGTTATATATATGGAAATATTTGAAACACACATGACACATACATTACAGGTATATGATTATAATACTCTTATGGTGACAGCACGGTGAATACAGAATAAATTTTTTATTTCATTAAACATATTTGATGTTTTCAGATACACATCATGACGACAGAAGCGCAATATATATTTGCTATAGGCACCAGAGGGTATAAGCACACACGCAATTTGCGGGGCTGGATTTCCATCCAGACGACTGGGAAGAGCGCACTCAAGAGATAGAGTGTGAGATGTGTGAGCACAAGACAAGTACTCGGGTTCATATGCAGAACATCGGAAAACACATAGTGATGAAAAAAATACATGTCTGCAGAGTGTGCAAAGCCGCCTACAAAAATATCAGCTTGCTTTGTAGGCACTCCGGGCAGAAACACAAATAACGTGTATAACGTGGTTTCACCTGTCTGTGATTTATTTGTGATTAACCCGTTATTTAATAGTTGTGATAATAGCTTCATCATCAAATATCAGCATTATTAACATTTGAATCTTATCTGTTTATACCACGATTTTTACTTGTTGCGTTTCTTTATTTTTTATTGTATTTTATTTTTGTTAGCGCTTCAATTTTATTATAGCAATTGTGATTCAGATTGTGATTAACGTGTTATTTAGTGATGCCATTTAATATGGTTTCATTAATAAAAGGTAATAATAAAACAAACACTGCGTAGTGTTCATTTCTGAAACAAAATGAATGGAAACAAAACAAATCGGTTCAGAATGTATGCGAAATTCCGTGTAATTGGTACTCATAAAGAGGGAGCAAATCTTCGTTGTCCGTTAACTGCATGGAGCAAATCACACGAAAAAAGCAAAGTCAATTGAGCATTTGTGTTATATTAAACTTTACTTTTATCCCAAATTTCTCAATTATCTCTGTCATACGCAATGCTCAAAGTCGATATATAAAATGAAGTATTATCTTTTGTCATCGGCAAGTAAATAAGTAAATAGTAAATATTCAGCACTTCCATTAAATTAAATACTGGAAAAATGTAAAACACACATTATGCACACGGATAATTATATATTTAACGGTCTGTTTTATTTCAAGTCAAGCTACTGATTGCAATCCCTCTAAAACAAGGAATTCTACAGAAAGGGGGTATCTGATTAAATTTCTTTCATGTCGAGCCCAAGTCTATAAGTAGGTAACAACTTGCTCTTGCTTCTTCTCGCATTATCCCACCGTACTTTTAATGTTCACCTAGCAACAGTATTTCGACTGGGACTGCGTGATGAGTAAACATTATGTTATGTGTGGTCATATTTCACTTTTTTGAATATTTCATCTTTGGTTTTGATCCAAGATGACATCCACGTTGGACCTTAGTGTTGCTGTTGCTGACGTCTCGTCTTGGTACGCATGCTTCGCTCTCCGAGTTTGAGTGTTGGTTTTTGGTCTCATGATTCCTATAAAGGAAAAATAAATATTGTAAGAAAACAAAACAACTAAGTTCTTATTATACATGTAGTTCAAATATGAATTTGGAAACAATATTCATTTTTCTTTGGCTTATTTAATGTTTTATCTTTTTTATTTACATCACAAAAAAGAAAGGTTGGTCGGTATATTTTTAATTGACACATTTGCGATTGTTCCAAATATATAGGCAACATGTTTTCTGTATATGAAAACAACTTGGGAAAAGGTGTATTTTGAAAAACGGTGGATTGGAGAAAAAAAATAGACGGAATTATTTTTGCAATGCAATCTCAACTTAGAACATGAAAAGGACTGTCGTCGGCTCAATATCGGTCGGTTTATACAAAACTTTTTGCGCTAAAAGGCAAACATGTCGTTTTGAGGCATTTTTTTTTAAATAGTATGTTTTCAAGAGTGTGTATACTAGTATGTGTCAAAATTCAACCGTACTTTATCTTGTTTTCAGTCAAATTTTCATTGAAACGTAAAACAGGTATACACTTATCTTATCTTGTTAAAAGACTTATTGCGAATGGGGAGCTCATAAGGAAGTGTAGTATATCGTCATAAAGTGACTATTAACTATAAAACCACAAAAGGCATTATTTTGACCGCACAAAAATAGTCCATGCATACTTGTTTATAAGTTTTAACAAAAACTGTTCTCGGTAAAATAAATATTAAATTCATGACCCTTCAATCCTCATGGGCGAAGAGTCTTAGTTATGGTAACATAATGTCTGAATTTCGATTCAGTAGTCATTTATAAGTGCAGATTGTGTCCATTTGTTCTGTTTCAAAATCTTAAACACGTTACTTTATATATACATGGCTGAACGCACACAGGGCAGGGCAGAGAATCTCACAAGACAGTAAATAGACACGAACTATTCAAGGGACACACACATTTAAATTAATTGAAGTATATAATTTGACAACATAGAAGTTACCAATTCTACACGTATAACTACTTGTCGATCTAGCCGAATATCGACTTGTCAAGCTTGCCTTTAATTTCGTTGCTTATCGTGTTAGCCAAATTATTGGGGTTCATTAGAAATGTCATTACATGGTGTTTTAAGATATTTTTTCGGACAAAACACATTTTTTATGAAATTATTCACGTCCGCATATATTAGTGCACTGCAAAAAGGAATATAAAACAGACAATTTGGAAGATTTAAACTGTGCTTGTCGTGCTTGCGTGCATTGTAACGTAAAAACTAGGAATTTGCCTCGAATGATAGACTAAACTACTCATCTGGTGTCAAATATTTATATAACCGGGAATAGTGCTCAACTTTACCCATAGCCTGCGCTTTATTTCTTCAAAATAGAGTAAATAATAAAATACTAACGTGGATTTGAAGTTTCTTAGCGGAGGCAATGTTAACATTTTTCTACTTGACGTGCTAGCCAAAATGACGTCACGGACCACGTGGTATGGCCACACTGACTAAGCTACCAACGAACAAACTTACAACACAATATCACTATCCACAAACCATTTTTCTCTTCTTTTTTCTGAACAATAATCTTTACCCAGCTGGCCCAAAATACAACCACACTCTAGGTCTGCATAAAAGCTACCTACAAAAAAAACACTATTCCTCCATCGAAACTAAAATTATTAAACGGAAACTCTTTTTTTGTAACAGTAACCTTACTGACCTCAAATTTGGTCCCTCGCTAGATCAACCCGTAACTGACATACACAAGCAATTTCAACGAGTTTTAACTCGCTGTTGCCTGTTTAATGACTACACTTTACATTTTTCTGACACACCCAGACAATCCCGGGCTGTATCATAGAGGGCTCTGAAAGATTCTTGATATGACGAAATGTGTTGTCAATAAAGTTTGAAATGTTGAACATTAACTTTGTCATTTTATTGAGTTAGATTAATTTTCGTTTGCATTGTTGGCAACGTCTGACGGCCCCCAGTGTTTCAGCGGACCTACACCTAATGTGAACATGTGTGTAATAATGTCAAGATGTGTGTATATGAATTTATTCATTTTGTGTTATTACGCAATACTTCTACGATGTATAGTGTTACTGTATGAATGAATCGGACGGTGATTAAAACTTCAGTGCATGGTTTGATTGACAATATGAGTTATTTTACGCCCTTGAAAGAATGATCCGCCACATATAACTGAAGCAAACATTATAACCGATAATACTCGTATTAAAATTACCACTTATATAAAAATAATTGCTCGTATATTCGTTAGCACAGCGCTAGCACTAATCATCGCTAGCTTTATTGCAGCCAGTGGTGTGATATCGGTGTGTGTTCCGGCTATTTCCTGCATTCCATCTCTCCAAGTTGTCACTTTCTTGTCCATCGGATGGCAACCGAGATCAAGTAATAAACGTGATTAGCTATGAGGCTGTATTGCCAGATAAGCTTCTCTCGGCCTTATTTATTCCAGCGTGGTCACATTAATAGCGGCCCGGTCAGCCTGTAGACGTATTAGCCACCAGCAGGGTCGGGCTAATTGATTGCCGCAACTCTCAAACACTCTGCCTTAGAGGTCTGTTGGTTGGTTGCAACTGTGCTGGTCGAATCTAACGTTTAGAAGTGTCAGTTAGACATACACATAAGTATGATTTTGACAAACGGTTGGTGACGATGTTTAAAGGTTCCAAACGCCTGGAATGACAGTGATGTTGCATTTCCGCGGTAGTACTTTAGAGTACGTCTGTCCCGTAATCAGTAAGTGACTTGTTATGATTATTTTCATTCAGTAAAACGTAACATACTTGTTTAGTTCGTCACTTGAACGTGTGCAATCCTGCAAAACAAAATGACTCCATAATTTTAAACTGACAAGTGTCACCGATATGCATTGCAGGGCTGAAACTGGAAATGCTAAATAAATGCATTATTCTCACGAGACGAGAATATTCACATTTTCACCGGTGACATATTTCGAGCATAAAAATACAACAGAACTATTGTTATCCGGATTCAGGTTGCATTTGTAAATCTGAAATTCAGCAGTTTCTGTCTGACATCAATTGAATAGAAATATGAAGCCAATGCCATGAGTATCTGTTTTGGCACGGTGAGGCTTTACCGATAGCTGTACTGTAAAATGTTTTATTACATCAAGCAAATGTGAATTTTGAATGGAAATGCAACTGTATTTTACAATTAATGAAAGTAATCCATCAACGCAAGGACACAATGACGTTGGGGTCATAACCTGAATGAAATGTCGATCAGAGTCGCTTCGCTTCAAATACCGGTAATAGGGATATGTCTATCGTCTGCATACAGCACGTGGTCCCATGGGAAACATATGGACGCCATAAGTAGTGGCAGCCGTCCGACACATAGCTCTCCGCGAACAAGGAAGGCTGACAGATGGTTTAAAGACTTTGTCCAATTTCTTATGACTGTGGTTAAGTAAATTTACAAACTATGGTGTAATTTACAAACGAATTATTGCATTTAACGTCAGTGCCGTCATATTTGCCTTTATGCTTCAATAGATGTGAAAACACAGGGGCGACACGTATTATTCCTTTTTCATAAGAATATCAAATCTCGGGTTGCCTTTGATTTTTTTCGGATTGTATTACAAGGAAAGCATGTCCACCAAGTGGAAGTTATGTACGACAAGGTTACGGTTCAGATGAAGTCTTCGCGAAATTCATTCGATGATGTAACACATCTGTCTTCTGTACGGTATTTACGAGTCATTACGGTAGCAATTACTTCACATCCTTTGCTTGTGAAGACACTTCAGTGCCAGATGGGTTTCCAAAGACAGACCGCGATTAGTTCCGTGCAACTGGGCTCTCGACATGCCGACATCCTCGTTGTTGTCTGGGCGTAGTCTTGTAGCCAGAACTGGCCGTCATGCGTACATACATCATGCTTTGAGTTGCTTGTGTTCTCGCTGCTGTTGGTTCTTTTATTTGATAATTTAGTGAGCCTCTGTTTGAACAGGTCCCTCTAAGATTTTGATGTTACCGACCATGAATAGTGAAGGTCATCTGCAGTTTTTTTTACATACTCTTGTGGTCGATGGAGATGTATGCGTCGGGGGAGGTTGGAGTTTTCTTCATCACGATTGTGACAATCTCAAGTTTAAATAAGAGATAGAAAACATGTTAGTAGCATACTCTTTCTGTCTAGTTTTAGTGTATTTGATATTTCGACATATTGTGGCATATATTTCCATTATATACAAACATTTATAGCATTCCGTGTCAATATGCAGTTTATGCAGATCTACGAATACCTACATGCTTATAATGTGGATGTATGAGCAGATTGCTCCACACGCCTGTAACACGTTGTCTGGCCTGCCGCAAGCGTCCATGATGACGGATGGTGGCGCATCACCAAGGGGTTGTCAGAGGTTAAGCATGAATATATACATAAGCTGGAAAGCAGCAAAACGCTCAATTGTTTGACAATCAGTCATATGCGGTTCTCTCTCAGTTAAAACGAAATATATAATGACGTATTAAAAAATACCATCCCCAAATGCATTTTAGGAATTAACCTTGCTTAACGAAAGTTATGAAGTAATCGCCGCCTGTCCGCTCGGAATTCTGTTAAGTAAAGGGGGCGCAATAAAACTGTGTTAGAAACCTATCGTTCTCGTGCCCTTTTATAAGTTTTAATTTGTTTGCCTTTGATTAAGATTTTAACTGTTGTTGAGTAAACATTTGGTGCAACAAACCACGAATAAAAGAAACCGACTCTTTTGAGTTCGATGACTCCTAGTATACCCGTAAAATGTTACTATGCATGCAGTATTTACCTCCCACCAGTGTTGATCTACACTAATCTCATTAGGATGTCTACTTAGAACAAATTATACTACCACCATGTCCAGTATTTTGCCTATTATTAAATGCATGGACATTGGACTTAAATTTGAAGTACCGTTATTCTTACATGAAAACGAATGTTATTTATTATTTAGAGGTCGCTATATAATTCTTAGATCTCTTGTATGTCTCGTTTTTATTGAATATTGGCAAATGGAGTGGACCTTGTTTAATAAATGTCTGTCACTGGGCTTGCCATCATAATAAGGTCTCAGCTGTTCTCGAGTAAAGGCTAATATTGCACTTGGTCAGGAGCAGTATTTAGATTGCTGTCATAATGAAGTCTCAGCGGTTCCAATAAAGGTTAATATTTCAATTTGTCAGAAGCAAGTATAAAATGCAAATTGCTATCATAATGAAATCTCAATAAGAGGCTTATATTGCAATTTGTCAGGGGCAAGTATTTACTGCAGATTGCTATCATATTGAAATATCAGCTGTTCTCAAGAAACGGCTAATATTGCAATTTGTAAGGAGCAAGTATTTACTGCAGATTGGATCGCGTATGTCAATTAAATCAAATCCTTGGCCTACAGAGACTTGGCGCCATGATTACCAACAAGCAGATGTGGAACGCTTTTCCATGTATTAAAACACACAATGCTAGACCAGCATTTATCTCATGAGTAAGCAGACATCACTCAGTGTGTATCAAACTAAAATAGAAATCTGTGATTACAGATCTGTATTGTATTTTGACACGAACGCGAAGTTTCCCAATTGCTTTTACTTCGTGGCTTTAGTGATTGATACGCCTTGGCACACAACATCATTTCATTAGTTTGCATAACATTGGGATACTTTTAAGAGCAGAGATTGTTTGGTGACTATACAGCTTCAATCGGCCTATGTAAACATTAATAATTGACCTGTATGTGTCCATGTGGTATTTTACAGATACTGCAATGGCATTGTGTATCCATTGTCTCCACTGGTTGTTTGTATTGACCGTAGGTAAACTGTTTTGATATATCACAGTAGAAAGGTGTGTAGCAAGGTAACTTTTATCACATTTGTTGTATTCATGTCATCCATACTCATTCATTTATACTACGCTCTTTTTGTATGGCGTTAAACTTCGCTGTGGCATATTTTATGAAAACACTTTACTTTTTTCTGACACACACAGACAACCCCGGGCTGTCGCATAGATGGCTCTGAAAGATTCGTGATATAACAAAATGTGGTGTCAATAAAGTTTGAAATGTTGAACATAAAACTTGTCATTGCATTGAGTTAGATTAATTTTCGTTTGCATTATTGGCAACGTCTGACGGCCACCAGCCATTACAATTCCCTTGGAAGCGAAACCCCCATTTCCAACATGCTAGTGTGTCAGCGGACATTCAATTTATGTGAACATGTGTGTTATAATTTCTTTTTAATATGAATGTATTCATTTTGTGTTATAACGCAAAACTTCTACATTGTATAGTGTTACTGTAGGAATGAACATATCGGACGGTGTTTAAAACTTCAGTACATGGCTTGCTTGACTATATGAGTTAGTTTACGCCTTCAAAAGAATGATCCGCGACATATAACTGTAGCAAACATAAAAACCGATAATATTCGTTTTGAAATTACTACTCATATTACAATTATTGCTCGTCTATTCTATGTGTTATCGCAGCAAAAGCACTAATCATCGCTAGCTTTATTGCAGCCAGTGGTGTGATATCGGTGTGTGTTCCGGCTATTTCCTTAATTCCATCTCTCCAAGTTGCCACTTTCTTGTCAATCGAATGGCAACCGAGATCAAGTAATTAGCGTGATTAGTTATGAGGCTGTATTGCCAGATAAGCTTCACGCGGCCTTATCTATTCCAGCGTGGTCACATAAATAGCGACCCTGTCAGCCTGTAGACGTATTAGCCACTAGCAGGGTCGGGCTAATTGATTGTCGCAACTCTCAATATACTCTGCCTCAGCGGTCTGTTGGTTGGTTGCAACTGTGCTGGTCGAATCTAACTTTGTCATAGTCTCAATTAGACATACAAATAAGCATTATATAGACAAACGGTTGGTTGCGATGTGTTAATGTTCCAAACGCCTGGCACGACAGTGATGTTACATTTACGCGGTCGTACTTTAGAGTAAGTCGATCCCGTTAGCAGTTAGTGTTTTGAGATGATTATAATAATGCAGTTAAACAGAATCTGCTTTTGTAAGTCCGTAACTTAAACATGTGATATTCAGTAAAAGAAAACGACTCGTTAATTTTCAACTGACAATATGGATTTCAGGGCTGAAACTGTGGAAACGCTAAATTAATGCAGTATTCGCTCGGAATAAGAATATTGACATTTTCACTGGGGACATATTTGGTAAACAGCACAAATGTTATCCGGATTTAAGTTGCATTTGTAAATCCGGAATTCAACAGTTCGCATTGAAACATTGCTTTCTGACTGGCATCAATTGAAAAGAGCTATAAAGCAAATACCATGAATATCTGTGTTTGGCACGGTTGATGCTTTTCCGATAGCGGTGCTTTACAATGTTTTATTACATCAAGCAAATGTGAATTCAGAATGGAAATGCAACTGTATTTAACAATTAATGATAGTAATCCATCAACGCAAGAACACAATGACGTGGGGACCATAACATGAATGAAATGTCAATCAGAGTCGCTTCGCTTCAAATACCGGTGATAGGGATATGCCTATTGTCTGCAGACAGCAAGTGGCCCCATGGGAAACATCCGGGACGCAATAAGTACAGGCATCAGTCCGAGAGCTAGCTCTCCGCGAACGAGAAAGGCTGACTGATGCTGGAAAACATTTGTCCAATAACTCATTGGTGTGATAAAGAAAGTTTACAAACGATTGGTCATTTACAAACGGATTATCAATTGTACCGTCAATGCCGTCATCCTTACCTTTATGTTTCAACATCTGTGACACCACAGTGGCGACACGTATTATTCCGTCCTCATAAGAATATCCAACCTTGGTTTTTCTATGATATTTTTTGGATGCTGCACGGAATTCATGCATAACAAGTACAGCATGTCCACCAAGTGGAAGTTGTATACGACAGGGTTAAGGTTCAGATAAAGTCTCCGCGAAATTCATTCGATGATGCAACAGATCTGTCTTCTGTACGGTACATGTATTTACGAGTCTCTACGGTAGCAATTACCTCACATTCATTACTCTCGAAGACACTTCAGTGCCAGATGGGGATTACAAACATACCGCGATTAGTTCCGTGTAGCTGGGCTCTCGACATGCCGACACTAGCGACATGACCTCGTGGTTGTCTGGGTGTAGTCTTGTAGCCAGAACGGGCCGTCATGCGTACAGCCATTCTGCTTTGTGTTGCTTGTGTTTTCGCTGCTGTTGGTTCTTTTATTTGTTGACCTCTGTTGATCAGGTCCTATTTAATTGTATACGTACATCAAAACAAATATGTTACGCCCACAAAATGGACACACACACAAACGCAAATGATAACGAAATCATCCCACTTTTATAACCTGTTGTGAAAAAAGTATATTTTTAAAAATCATATTTTAATTTATTAAAATCCGTTAAAGCCGTGAAGCATTATTTGCTCATCATCATCATCATCGTCATTATCATCATCATCGTCATCATATCATCATCAAAGTAGTATCATCAAAATATATTATATAAATTATTTTACTTGAAAAATACTCGCTTTTATGTTATAAATTCGTGCACACATGTGACAAATGAAGTTGTTCAATATTGTGACGGTTTTCCTTTCCTCTTATCTGCTTAATAGCTGGTTTAATAACTGGCGCTTACCCGAGCGGAAGACTGTAGGCGGGTTATTGAACGCCATGCAATATGGTACAAAACAGTCACAGCATGTTATACTCAGGATATTTAACAACCATGAAAACTTAAGCTTCATTCTCATTTGTATATAACTTCAATACGTCGGGCAGTGAAACATCGCAACTATTGCATACGTTTTCACCGCAGCAAACATGCGCATGTGGATTTCATATGCTCTTGTCCATATAGAACCCATATGGCTGTATAGTTGCCCATAATGAGCCCATATTAGACATATACGGTCAAGTTCATCTGTGCATGTCGAGATTCCACCCATATGGAGCCCAAATTGCAGCAGAGTTAAGAAAAACTCTAAAGACGTTTTGTGTTTGCGCTCTTTCATGAGAACACAGTTCTTAGCAACACTTAATGTATTAAAAAATGTATATAGAACATTTGAAAGCGTATAATGTATGGGCCCGACATGGATCCATTCTGGGTCTAAAATATCCCTGAACAGTTGCGCGAAATTAAATTTGAAATACGAAATTTAAGGCAGCGCCAACAATAAGGAAAAAAAGCTGTTTGTTTTCATATATTTTACATGTATTTTGACAATAACATACAGAAGAGCTTGGCAGGACGTGTATAATCGGCCCGCTACCGATATAAAGGCCCGAGGGTTGCTATACTGGTGGGCCAATTATAGACGTTAGACGTGTAAGCTATGTTTACCTATACTAAGTTCGAATACCTATGCCAAAAACCGACAACTGCCTTGATTGAATCAGAGGTAGGGGGAGGATAGCGGTTGAAAGGATTTCAATACCATTTACCTCATAAGTTCTGTGGCCGGGTCGGTGATCGTCCCGCGATCATCGACTTTGTAGCCACCACTCTACCAACAGAGCTAGCCAGCATGCCATGCGACACAATTTCTGCGGAACTGTTCTGATTTTGGGATCTTTGTTCTTATCATTATTTATCAGTCTAATTTAAAAACGTTAATCGCACTAAATACGATCTGTAAATTATGTGTGCGTATGTAGTGGCATGAAATTGTACAAAAACGCTTTAAATAAGTACATTTACGTCAAAGTTATGGAAGAGATATAACACGTATTTCAATGCCATTTTATTCTTTGAAATCACTGCTCAGAGTCGCATAAGTTTCTTTTTTATTTGTCTATGAGAGACATTCATTTATATGTTATGTTATCGACACTGAATATTTAAGGTAATCTACAAAGTTGTTAAACCATGCCCTTGTGGTCGATGGGGATGTATACGTCGAGGGGAGGGTGGAGTATTCTTCATCACTATTGTGACAAGGTCAAGATTAAAACAGATAGCAAAACAACATGATAACAGCATACTCTTTCTCTTTAGTTTTAGTGCATTCGATATATCGATATTAAGTTATATGAATTGCCAGTATATATAAATCATTTATAGCACTCCGTGCCAATATGCAGTTTATGCAGATCTACGACTACCTACAAGCTCGTAATGAGGATGTATGAGCAGATTGCTCCACACGCATGTAACATTTTGTCTGGTCTACCATGAGCGTCCATGATGACGGATGGTGTCCCATCACACAGGGAGTCTCGGAGGGCAGGCATGAATATGTATGAGCTGGAGAGCAGGAGAACACGCAATTGTTTGAAAATCAGTCATATGTTGTTCTCGCTCTGTTAAAATGGAATATATTATGATGTATTGGAACTTACCATCCCCAAATGCATTTTATGAATTTCTAGTTTTAATCGTTATGCAGTCATTTTTTGGTAAAGGAGGCGCGTTACTTGCAGCACAATAAAAAATGTTTTGGAAAGATATCGTTCTCGCGCACTTTTACAATTTTACATTTGTTGGCCGTTGATTAAGGTTCCAAATGATGTTGAGTAAACGATTGGTATAACAAACCACGAATGAAAGAAACCGATTCTTTTGAGCTCCTGGAATACCCGTAAAATAGTACTATGCACGCAGTATTTACCTCCCAGTGTCGATCTAGACAAGTCTCCGTAGGATGCCTGCTTAAAACAAAGTGTACTACCACCATGTCCAGTATTGCCAATTGTTAAATGTATGGACATCGGACTTAACTTGGGGTGCCGTTATCTTTACATGAAAACGAATGTTATTTATTATTTAGATGTCGCAATATAATGCTTAGATCTCTTGTATGTCTTATTGTATTTTGGCAAATATATAGGACCTTGTTTAATGAAAGTCTGTCACTGGGCTTGCTATCCTATTGAAATCTCAGCTGCTCTCAAGTATAGGCTAATATTGCAATTTGTCAGGAGCAAGTATTTACTGCAGATTGGATCGCATCTGCCAATTAAATCAAATCATTGGCCTACAGAGACTTGGCGCCATGATAACCAACAAGCAGATGTGGAACGCTATTCAATTTATTAAAATACAAAATGCATCAATGCATTCATCTCATGTCGCTGAATAAGCAGACATTACTATGACACTGTGTATCAGACTGAAATAGAAATCTGTGATTATAGAACTGTATTTTTTTTTGACATGAACACAGCGAAGTTTCCAAATTGATATTACTTCGTGAGCTATGTGAGTATATCGCATTGGCACACATCATTTCATTAGTTTGCATAACATTTGAATACTTTTAAGAGCAGAGCAGGCGTGTTATGCCAATGCCGGAAAGACAATGGGCATACCGATTCAAAAATGGAAAATAATTTTGTTTAACGAAGTAACTTTTTTATGACTATTGTTGATTTAAATAAACTTGATGTTATTGCGTATATTTGTCTAATGTATATTATCATAAAACATTTTTCCTTGACTATCTCTCGATCCGTCTCACGGCAATGTTTATCGTGCATTATTCACAATAATATTTCTAGCATGCTCCATTGTGACATTACAAAAGATAATGGCACCATCTAACATTAAATTTGCTTTCCAAATATTTGCTGTTAAAGTTACTTTATAAACTTTGTTCTATTTAGTGGTGCTGAATTATATGACAGACTCTCTGGATTTCGTATATTTTATTCACTTTGTTTTCCTTTAGTTTGCACATGCTTGTCTGTACTTAATCAAATCCCTGCTGCCATTACACATAAGCTGGTGACGTTCGATTAAAATATTATTGTCATGTCATATAATTTAAAGTATTTATAATTGTATAATAGATGTTTGACCGTAAACCATACATAAGAAGTTCTATTTTGTAGAAAATAATTTTGATTTGCACGGAAAAGAAAAGGCTACACACTATAAATCCGTTCAAAATTGGAATGATTTTAATTGTTAATGTAGTGTCTACCTTTCACCCAGAAGGGGACGTAAACACTGCGAGGATATCTTACTTACCAACGTGGGTTATGTTATGCAAGCAGCATTACTATATAAAGACTGAATTAAAAGCAGTCTAGGTAAAACATATGTTTGTGATTTGTTCTTAGATTTCCTATAAACTACACCAATACGCTAAATCTGTGCTACGAATATACAAATCGGTAATCATTGCTTACCTCTTTGTCGGGTCGCCACAAAGCAATTCAAGTGCATTTATTGCCATTATGGAATCTCAGTATAAAGGGCCATCATAAGCCACCTTGTTGAAAACCAGACTTCAAAACTAATGGCAAGATTGTATACTAATGAAAGTGAACGGATAATACGTAAACTATAACTTAGAGTATCCTGTACAAACTATTCGTCGTAATATTAATAAACGTCACTTATTTCTTTAATGCGATGCATACTACATGTATTGCAATGTATTTAAACGAGAAAGCATACCAATTTCATTATTATTAAACTATGCTCAATAATGACACGCGCATACAAAGTCACGTGGTATGAGTTTTGCTCTAATACTTGCTTTAAGTTATTTGTTTTGTAATACTCAGAACAGTAAGCTGCAATACACAATACACTAACATTTTCGACTTGTCAATATTCGCTGCACCAATAGAACATTCATTTGGACCATAGTTTGTTCATTTCTTGAAGCACACACATGATCTTATTTGGCCTCTTCGGAATGTTTATGTTTGCCTATTATATGATATTAAACGATATCGAAAAGAGATGTGTTGGCTTCCGACAGTTTTTACATAGTTGTTTTATAAGTATTTGACACGGCCATGACACGGATTGTTCAAATCCAGATGACGTAAAAGGTAAGCAGGGTATACATAAATACTGCATGTTTGGACAGATCAATGTCCTATAGCATCAGTTATCGTTAAAAAAAAAAAATCTCGAATAGCTGTTTACAGAGAAATTGCTTTTTTGTACAATAAACCTGCGCTTGGTCCGTCGAACGATACCCCACAGTACTAATATGACATTTACTAATTAGAAATGACACCGTTTGGTGACATATGTTGTTAGGTGACTAAACAGCTACAATCGGCCTATGTAAACATGGATAATTGACCTGTATGTCTCCATGTGGTATTTAACAGATACTGCAATGACATTGTGTATCCATTGTCTCTACTGGTAGCGTGTATTGACCGTAGGTAAACTGTTTGGATATATCACAGTAGAAAGGTATGTATCAAGGTAACTTTTATCTCATGTTTATATAACAGTCATTTATATTCACGCGAGTGTTGAATAGCGTTTGATAATGCTAAGTGCTTTTTTAAGGTCTCGATCTTTAATTCGGGTTATTTTAAAGTTTGTTCTAGAACAAATGTATATTATACACATACGTTTGAGTATAGAGTAGTATTGATGATGCTGCTGTTACTGATGATGATGAAGATGCTGATGGTTGTGAGAAGGAGGATATTGACGTTGATGATGATGATGATGATGATGATGATGACCTTGCGGAACCAGTAACGCTATTGATAAGTTTTAATTTACAAACGTTTATACCAAAGTTTAATGGGAGTTTTTGCTTTCTCAAAATGTGTAATATTCTTACAAGGTTTTGTGAATTTATTTAAGTTACATTGGGGGCAAATTTCGAAAGATGTTCGTGAAATGATTCGTTGACAACCTATGAATCATAAACGTTGTAAAAAGAACCATGTGTTAATTTTATTTTAATTGAACACGAATTCCAAAAGTTGTGTTAAAGCCCATTGATTGCGAATTTTGCGAAAAAATGACATTTTATAACAACAATAAAACCTGACAAAGCGCGCCCGAAACTATGATTTGTTTCTCTTTTTTTTCATAATGTAATGCAGTCATAAATAAACAGAAAATAATTGTTGGCGCTCGCTTAGCTAGCTCAGTTCTATACCCGACCAAGCCCACCCAATACGAGTTTAAGCGTTCGCCATAGTATATATGATTAACGTTCTATCCTCAACAAATGGATGATCTATTTACGTCTCAAGTATATAATTGAAAGTAATCGACGCTAAGCGGATGTTTTATCCATATATACGTTTACATGGTGTCAACAATACGCAATGTACTTAAAGGCTGGGACATCGGATCTATGTTATATGAGAACTTAAAGGCAAAACATCGGTAAAGATCTTTGTTATACGGGTACTTAAAGGCAAAAACATCGGTTATGACCATTGTTATACGACTACTTAAGGGCAAAGACATCGGTAAAGATCTTTGTTAAACGGGTACTAAAAGGCAAAGACTTCGGTTAAAGACCTTTGTTATACGAGTAATTAAAGACAAAGACATAGGTTAGGACCTTTGTAATTAGAGTTTTTAAAGGCAAAGACATCGGTTAGGATCTATTCTATACGAGTTATAAAAGGAAAAGACATAGGTTAGGACCTTTGTTATACGAGTTTTTAAAGGCAAAGACATCGGTTAGGATCTATGCTATACGAATAATTAAAGGCAAAGACATAGGTTAGGACCTTTGTTATACGAGTTATTAAAGGCAAAGACATCGGTTAAGACCTTTGTTATACGAGTACTTAAAGACAAAGACATAGGTAAGGACCTTTGTTATACGAGTAATTAAAGGCAAAGACATCGGTTAAGACCTTTGTTATACGGGTACTTAAAGGCAAAGACATTGGTTATGACTATTCAGGGGTTTTTATCTGATTTTGGGGAAATTGCCTGGCCTTTTTGAGGGGAAAAAAATCGCGCGAAAAGCCGGATTTTGGGGAAAAAAATGACGCGAAACACCAGATTTTGGGGGAAATAAGGACAATTTTAAATAATCACTTCAACATATTTTACTGTTTTTAAAACAAATTCAAGGCAACAGATAATTTAATTATGCAATATTTTGTATTTTCTACACTGGATCAGGTTAACTTATGTATTTAAAGGTTAAAAAAAAAAAAACTTTTTTTTTTAGGGGAAAATCATTTTTTGGGGAAAAATTTCTGTCAGAAAAAAATATCTAGGGGAAAGGGCCGAAATTCGGCGGGTCTTTCAGAGAAAAAATACCCCTGCCATTGTTATACGACTACTTAAGTGCAAAGACATCGGTAAAGATCTTTGTTATACGGGCACGAATTTAGCTGTAATACGTGATTAAAATGAGTGTGAATGTAATTAAATTTACAAAATAGGTTAAACAACGTGAGCTGATTATGCCTCAAATATAGCTGCTAAAATAAAGAACTGGATTGTAAAGTTCAACAGTATCGCTATCATTAATTTTAAATATATGCTATTTCGATCCCAAAATAGCTTAACATTACCGTTTTCGTCTGCTTTATGTCGGAACTATTTTATTCCTTCATTTTTTTCCAATTTCTTATCGTATTTTATAGCTTTATTCCGTGCACAACATTCGTTTGAAATGTCATGTCGGTTTCTCGAGGCTGCTGTCGGGAATCTTCCCAATTTGCTTCGGTTTTCAGTTTTAATGAGTGGCATTTTCGGAAATTTGAAACGGCGTCATGGCATGATGAGCGATTAAACTAAGCGGATGCTTTTTCAAATTATGTTGGAGGTTTTATTTTGTGTTACAATTTAAAGACGGATGAACGAACTAAAATCTATAATGGCTGTATGATTAATATAGGCTTTTTTTTNTGGGGGGGGGGGTGGCGAATGTTCGTTTTAATTCTTTTTCTATTTTAACTTTGGTAAATAGTTAATAATTTATCAATAAACAGTATGTGACATTCTGATGCATGGGGACATTACTTAAATGGCCGACCTGTGGGGTTTTAAAACAAACATAATAATGACATAAAATTCTTGAATGACAGATACAAAAGCTAATTCGAACAGTATTCTAATTCTATCATAATCTGACATTATTTTTCAATATGTGATGATATTTGTTATAGTATGCATAAATTGCGTATGCTTTCTTGAGACATTATAGTTACGATCTGGTATATACGTTCAACTAAATCTGGATAGAGCCTGATTGAAGCTATGGCTATATATGTTCAATTACATCTTGATCTAGACTTATCCCAGAAATGGCTCTATATGCTCAAGTACATATTGATCTAGACTTATCCCGGATATGGTTCTATATGCTCAATTACGTCAACTTCATCTAGAATTATCCATTCATGGCTCCTTATGCTCAAGTTCATCTTGATCTAGAATGATCCATTCGTGGCTCTATATGTTCAAGTACATCTTGATCTTTAATGATCCATTCGTGGCTCTATATGCTCAAGTACATCTTGATCTAGAATGATCCATTCGTGGCTCTATATGCTCATGTACATCTTGATCTAGAATGATCCATTCTTGGCTCTATATGCTCAAGTACATCTTGATCTAGAATGATCCAGAAATGGCTCTATTTGCTCAAGCAGATCTGAACTAAGATTTATAGGATCCAGCGGAATTCCAAAAATAGTCTGATAGCAAAAGTTCGAAAGGTGCTCGCATACTAGACACTTAATGATCGGTTGGTATGGATTGTGAATTATGATGGATTGATGATTCTCTCCCCCAACGGCTCACCATAGAAGATGGTTGGCGACTCAGTAGCAGCTGTGGATGATAATTCTGATAATGATTATTGTAGCAGTTAAACCATCTTAATATTAAGTGTTATTCAATAGCTCGCTATTAAAGGGAAAACATGCGACCAGTCGCCTGTTACACTTGCCGATAATCGATAAAGGATGGCGGTGTGTATGAGGAACGATCTACTGGAATAATTCCGCAGTGTTGTTCGAGTGGTAGCGTAACTCTGGGGAGAAATATGATCTGTTGACACGCGGAGTGATTTACTTTCAGGGTTTGTTGATGTTTATATTCACTGACATGCAAGTATTAGTATCCCAGTTCCTTATTATAAGTACCATACGTGTCATACCATAATTGGATGGAATATCTAAATTGTCCATGTGATTCGCTGTATAACATGTTGCTACGTTTAACTTGTGACATGCTTGCTTATGAAACGCGAAGTGCTTGATGGTTACTGCACCTAACGGAGCGGATTCTCCACGAGCAATGGAAATAATATGAAACACAGGTAAAGTAAACCAATTTATAAACAGAAGACAAATACATTGTATTAGATACATTATTAAATGATACTGTAGTTTGATGTCATTGCGAATATTATCGATAAGTGATTGCGGATTAAAATGGTGGTTTGACTGATCACGACGGAGGCAATGATTGGTTTAATTTTAGCCTGCGTGTGATTGGTTTAATTGTAGCCTGCGTGCGTAGAGTTTACTTTCCAACAGTATCGTTGTGAAATCTCTTTGATAATGTTGCACTAAGCCGCTTGTCATCTGTCGCATAGCAACCAGCACGTGTATAGAATCAGCCAGCGTGCAATCCGCTTGGTACCAGGATATATATCGTTTGCATTTTACCTTATGAAAGCAACGTCTTTCAACACACTGGATGGAGTATCACTACCAATTAAGCACCTGCAAAGAAAACGTAGGTTACTGGACATTGTAGCAAATCTATCATAGTCAGATATTTATACTATGTGTTAAAGCAATAGAATATTTGTATAAGGCACGGTGTATCATACTTAAAGGTTTTCTAATCATTTGTAGTTTGTACTGCTTTAATCATAATGTATGTTGATCCTTGTGGTGTTACTATGTCAGTACACGCTGGTGTTATATAAATACTACCAGTGTACTAGGTGGTGCTCGATAACCACTCGAGCATGTCATTATAATGCATGTTTTTCCGTCGGAAATCAATGCAAAATATTGATTCCAGATTTATAGTCATGTTTTATAGCATGGTGTGTTTTGCCGACAAGTTCACATTCAAGTCAACATTAATATCAATATAATACCGTGTGTGGATGTCCCGGGAGGGAACAGCTGTCGCGCTATAATAAACCTCGTGTCACAACAGGCAATACCGCACACATGTAATGTAGAATGACACACAATAGTTTGTTTTGATCTCAGTTATATCTTAACGGCGTTCAGCCTCTGGATATGTACATGACAACACTTCCATATCTGCCAACATTAGCCGGATGACTTATACTGGATGACTTATACTCGCATATAAAGTTGCGTGCATTAAAATGACTGGTTCTAAATGCAAGCGACTACGTACATACGTATGTGCAATTTGACTATACAGCGGTATGTGAACACGTGCCTTTGATTCTGCGCGCTATTCGTCCGTTTATCAGTTGATTGATTGGTGCGTTAGCGGATTCTTATCAGCAAACAACTCGCGACAAAGTGCTTGTTAAGGTAATTGAATAATGAACTAATTGCCGATTAACTCCAACTATGCAAAAACAAATGGTTTATATTATTAACCACTTAAACAACTCGTGGCACGAACTCAGATATTAAACTATTTCCTATATTTGTTAAACTGGTATTTTCTTTGAATTCCCGGCGAAAATTGTAAGTAGAGGCATTATTAATTTATTATTTAAGTAAACTAGCAAATTTATTAGTTTGTCACTTATTCCTGTTTTCTTACGCAAGTTTGCTGTTTTTTTTTAGTTCGTTCGTTAGCTTATTACTTAGTAAGTAAGTAAGGAAGTAAGTAAGTAAGTTACTTAATTAGCTGGTTAGTTACCTGGTTTTCTGGTTGGTTGGTTGGTTGGTTGGTTGGTTGGTTGGTAGATTGGTTGGTTGGGAAGTTGGGTTGGTTGGGAAGGCGGGTGGGTGGATTGTTGTGGTTGTCATGATGAGGTGTGTGCGTGAATAGGTTGGTAGTGGGTGGGTTTTTGGTGGGTGGTAAGTTTGTAAGTTAGTTAATTAGTTAGTTTATAAGCTTGTTAGTTTTGTTTCGTTGTTTGTTTGTTA
Source organism: Dreissena rostriformis (assembly GCA_007657795.1). Lineage (NCBI taxonomy): Eukaryota > Metazoa > Mollusca > Bivalvia > Myida > Dreissenidae > Dreissena > Dreissena rostriformis. Next base: position 78,832 of record VMBQ01003653.1, read on the forward strand.
CTCCAGTACTTAGTTAGATACTAGGTTAATAAGTTACTCAGCTAGTATTTTGGTCACTTATTGATATAATTAGTTAGATATGTCAATCAATGGGTCGGATAATATTCGGTGACACCCTGACGAAAATCGGGCATGGTGTGGCTTCCGCTTATTTTCAGTTTTCTTTCTTGATACACAAACAAGATATGTCTTGCATTCTATGTTAATGCGTATGCCGTCTAAAATGTAAAATAATCTTGTGACCTTCTAATTATTGTCCAAAGAATGTGGTCTTGACATGACCTTGACCCGCGGCTCATGGTTGTACGTCGATTAGAGTGACTGTTGACAGTATCCGTCGCTAGGCAACCAATGTCAGTTTATGCACAGTATGTGCTTAATTAACCACTGTAACAAGAAAACAGTCATTCACATGTAAATAATCGAAGTCGCACTGTAATTTCAATCATGACAATTTTTCGAGACATGGATTAAGGGGGATATTTTCAACTCGTTTGTTTATGATTTGTATAAGTAAGTTACTAAAGGATATCGTAGATGCATCAGTAGTTACAATAATATGTGAAGTCAAATACAGTATTTAAACAATTGAAACAAAAAATCAAATGCATTTCAAATTCGCATATTTATAAAACAGGCATAAATGCATACCTGTTGTTTTTATACAGCCATCCGGCATTATATTATAATCGCGTCTGAATGTGTGTTGTAACTCTTCAGGAAATTCAACCACAACAATGGTACCTGAATTTTGAAAAAATTATAAAAAGTATTACTTACTTTGTCGTTGACTAGCGTTGCTAAGTAAATCTGTAGCATTTTAGTTATAAATTCGTTTTAAAAATATTCGAGCTAGTTAAAATTTAATCAAGGTGTGTTTTAATTGTGAAACATAATATCAAAGGTATGCTGCTTTGTTAGTTATAATACTTATGTTGTTTATTGTTTCAAAGCATTTTTACAATATACTGCACTATCTTTTCGGTGATCAGATTGTTTGCTGAAGTTTGCTATAATATATATATATATGGATGGCTTACATATCCTCCTTGATTAAACATCAATTCTTTACCTAAGCCCATTCGCAATTAGGTTACTAGGAAAACAAAGTCAACATGAGTTCTTGAAGTGGTATTGATACTGGACGCCCGTCGTCAATATACGCACTGTTCAAAGGCTTTACCCGCTTCCGAGTTTGGAAACAAATCTTTCTTTTCGAGAGTAAACATTTGTGGTCAGATTTTATTGCTTCTGTGCAAATAATGCGATCACTTTTATTCTGAATTGTCTGGACAATATCTCGCTTTATGAGATTCTGTTATGACCTCTGTATTTGATTATGTTACAAACTTTTCCCAGAGGTTTCTCATTTGATTAATTTGTAGGACATGTATGGGCAGTTTGTCAGAGACGACTGTCTTAGATCAGTACTTCCTTATGCGAAGAGCACCAAATTATCTAATATTGTTGTACGTTAAACACAAGAAGGTCGCACAGAAGCACTGATATTTTTTTTAATTATGCGACCGACAATGTTTCATGAGTGACCATCCATTTGGACTAAATAATTATGTTTTATTAAACTGAATCCTGTCTATGCTTATAGACAGGATTCAGTTTAATAAAACATAATTATTTAGTCCAATGATACCTTTCATGGTTTTCATGTAAGTTGAATTTATATCCTGGTGATTAAGCCGCATTCGAAGGTTTTTCGCAATTAACAGTGGCGGTTCTTAGGCTAAGTGGTTTATATACAATATATGTGTAAACAACTTCTAACAACTTAGTAGACTTATGCATGTTCATAAAAAAAAAACATGTAACTGTGGTGCAGTCGCACCAGTTACTTTATGCCCCCAGTATTACATGTTTCAATATTAATAGGAACCGTCACGAGGTGTCATACCATATGTTATTTGGCGAGCTGACTATCCATAGTTACACATAGAATTTGACAACCCTACATGGTAATCAGTACTTGGCCGTCGGTACTAACCATAGTTACACATATAATTTGACAACCCTACTTGGTCATCCGTATTTGGCCGTCAGTACTTACCATAGTTACACATAGAAATTGACAACCCTACTTGGTCGTCATTACTTGGCCGTCAGTACTAACCATAGTTACACATAGAATTTGACAACCCTACTTGGTAATCAGTACTTGGCCGTCAGTACTAACCATAGTTACACATAGAATTAGAGAACCCTACTTGGTCGTCAGTACTTGGCCGTCAGTACTAACTATAGTTACACATAGAATTTGACAACCCTCTATTTGGTCGTCAGTGCAATAAAATGTTTTCTATCTACTTACAGGTCGGGCATTATGAGGTACAGCTATGTCTCGCACGCCATATTTCTTCTGCTGGAAGGTACGTGGAAGTTGTCAACACTAATAATTTGAGCAGATGAGCGCTTTGTACCATCAAGGTCCTCTGTTTAACGAAGACAATGTCTGGTTTCTCAACGTGCTGTAGTTGTAGTCATTAAAGTTGATTAGGTTTTTCATATTTCAGCAGTTCTCGTGTTCTAACGGTTTAATTGTTATTAAGAGCAATAACCTTTCAAATATAATAAACTGTCAACACTCAGCTATGTCAAGGTCCATTTTATGTTTGCTCCTGCACAGGCAGCAGTTTCCTAAAAAAATCCATCCCTACCCCCGGAACCTACCCCTCCACCCCATCTGGGGTTAGCGGTCTTAGTCTTATAAAGGGGAAATGTAATGCTCTGTTGATTGTTCGCCGCTGGCGCAAAAAATACTTGAAACATTAATTATTTATAAAATATATTTACACATGGTGTTATGATAAAATATGAATGATTTTAGTAAAAAACTATTTAGTGGAATCCATATTTTGTAAGTGTGTGAACATTTAATAATTACGTAAGCTGAAGCATACTGTTTTACCAACAGTTATGTTTAAGTTTAATATTAACTAAATAACACAACAAAAATCTATACAATATAAAAATAAATTTATGTTAAAGTAAAAATCATTATTTTCTAACTTTACTGTTGACGATGCAATTGCATAAAATGATGCTCAAACATCTAAATTGTGGTGGGGAAAAACGATTTGATCGAAAAGTAATACAATAACAAAACCAACAATATGTTCTTAAGTTTTTGCCGAAGTAATACGCAGCAGTCGTGTTTCTCGCGTAAAAGAAGTTAATCAAAAAGGGCAGATTACATTAATTACGTCTAATTACTAACGAATCGGCATAAACCGAAATTGTTGTCGTTAATTGTATTGTCGTAAACACCAAGATACTTTCCATTATATCATCATAAATTATTGAAAAGAAATGGCTATAACCTTTTTAAAAAATACCATTAAAAATCTCTCAGTTGAACGCAAAATATTGACCTTAGAAATAACACAATTGCATTCAGTGGAATTAATGCTTTTATTCTTTTATTTTTAGGAGAATCCCCCCCCCCTCCCCAACAAAAAAAATAAAATATGTGAGGCTATAAACTAGTAAAACAATGTAATGCAAAGAAAGGATTTTTCTAGTTGTTAACATTTATACCTTCAAATTGATTCTTAAACACATAATTTAAACTATAGTTAAAAAATGCTTTGCATCAGGCACTCAACCATGGTTGCTTATTATTAAACGGACAGTGGCTAACCATTGTGTGGGGACTTATGGTGTACGGACCGGTTCAAAAGTCCGAATCGTATCATACGGTTTAGCTAGAACCTTATCAGACGATTTATAAACCGTATGATACGCTTTAAACCGTATGATACGCTTTTAAGACTTTTAGACCGGTTCGTACGTTAAACCGTCTGATCCGAAACCGTATGATACGATTCGTATCAGACGGTTTATGACGGGTATTTTTCGGTCCGGTCCTAAAGTCTAAACCGTCTGAAACGATCGTATCAGACGGTTTAGCTAGAACCGTATCATACGGTTTTGCGACTATAAATAGATTTATTCAGTGTAAACCGTATGATACGGTTTTCGCTAAACCGTATGATACGAATCGTATCATACGGTTTCGCATCAAACAGTTAAGCGTACAATCGGTCCAAAAGTCAAAACCGTCTGATACGATCGTATCAGACGGTTTATGGTCGGAAAACCGTATGATACGGTTTTAGCTAAACCGTCTGATACGATCGTATCAGACGGTTTAGACTTTTGGACCGGTCCGTACACCATAGGGTCTCCCGGTTTGTGCAAGTTCAACCTTGTTTACATCAGGTCACAATTCCATTCATTGTGTATCTTAATTTAAAACCTTAAACTTAAGTAAAAAAATAAAGTCAACATTGTGCGCGTAGGGACCCCAATAACCGTACATTTTCTTAAAGAGCATTCTAAGCTAAATATATGTATATGTGCCGTGTGATTTGTAAGGAAGAGCTCGATACGTATAAAACTTTACTGTTTCGTTTAAATTTTGTTCGGGCACATACAAGTTTAGTATTACCCGACTTCGCGCTAGTTTATCGCTGTTGCCTCGCATCTTGTAACACATCAGTGATTTCTTTGTTAACATCAATGCTTTCCCTGCACACAGGCCGAAAAAAGAATAACATAGTAACGAGAAAGAGAACAGAAAACATGTCTTCCAATTAATCAAGATTTTTGTAGAGAAGAATATCATTGGACATCTCAATAATTTAGAAAACTGTAACAATTAGGCCGACTCAAAAGTACGTCCGAAGGGGAATTTTGGAACTTTAGGTTCCCCAGTCGGGGGACGTAGCTGATTTGCTACTGCTAATGAATAAAACAATGGATATACCATAAACGCGGATGTTTTGATTTTTTCTTGAAAATATCTTAATATAGCATAGGACCGAACATATATCAACACAAACACACCATGCAATTAACCTGGGGGTAATTGGGGTCGGTTGTGGTGGTTTGGGGTGTCGGGTCAGGGTGAATGGCATGTTTCTATGATACTACTTCCTGTTTGCTGATTTTACCCTTTCTAGCCCCATAGTTTCATGTTCGATATTAAAGAACAATTAACTTGTGTATATGGAGTAAAATGACAACCCGTGTTTGCTTGTTATCCCAGTGATGTATGCACTTGAATTCCGCTTGTATTCCCGTTGACGCACATGCTGATATTTCCAGTTTTGCACGTGCTAGCTCAGGAAGGCGAGTGGACGCAGTGGAGCCAGTGGTCCGAATGCAGCGTCACGTGCGGCTACGGCGTCCAGAAGCGACAGAAGACGTGGCAGCCACGAGTCGCCAGAAGTGGCGTAGAGGAGCCGTTTAAATTTGAGGACAACATCGAATGTATCACAAACGTACCTTGCCCGCGTGAGTTCCGTTTCATCAGCATTAGCTTCACCATCAATAGCTGCAGTATAGTCTTCGTGAGCATCATTATCAGTCAGATATTCAGCTTCACCATCAAAAGCTGCAGTATAGTCTTCGTGAGCATCAGTATCAGTCGCATATTCAGCTTCACCATCAATAGCTGCAATAAAGTCTTCGTGAGCATCATTATCAGTCGGATATTCAGCTTCACCATCAATAGCTGCAGTTTAGTCTTCGTGAGCATCATTATCAGTCGCATATTCAGCTTCACCATCGGCGCCATGTTGTCATTATTGTTTTTACCAAGTAAAATAATTACTTCAATAATGAGACACAGCAGAAACTTTTGTATCCAAGGTCAGCAGTAGAATTATTGTTGTTCCCATTTGAAGATATATGAAGCACGATACCAAAAGAAGTGTATTTCGTTGTTGATTTAACACAACAACGTAGAGTATTTGTATTATCTCCATGCTTATTTATGATTGTTTGTATAACCGTTTCACAGTTTACTTTATTATACAAATTAAGGCGATGGTTCTTGGGGATATTGGGGCGTGTGGAGCGAATGCACCAAGATGTGTGACGGCGGGACCACCAAGCGCATGCGCGAATGTAACGGCCCATCTCCGGAAAATGGCGGCAAAGACTGTGAAGGGAAGGATTTTGCGGAGACGACATGTAACGATTGGAAATGTCCAGGTTATTCATTCAGCTTTGCGTTATCAATGTCCAGGTTACTCATTCAGCTTTGCGTTATCTATGTCCAGGTTACACATTCAGCTTTGCGTTATCAATTTCCAGGTTACTCATTCAGCATTGCGTTATCTGTGTCCAGGTTACACATTCAGCTTTGCGTCATCTGTGTCCAGGTTACACATTCAGCTTTGCGTTATCAATGTCCAGGTTACTCATTCAGCATTGCGTTATCTGATATGATTTATTATTCCTGAACTAAGGAGTCTTAAACGCATAACATGTTTTTGCATTTGTGCTGATTAAAATAGAAAAGGTATTAACATCGGTATGAGCTTTTTGCAAGTTCGTGATATATTGATTTATCTTTCACATGCAATAATACTGCGATTTACGGGTAATATCTTGTGACAGATAAACCTGTAATGATGCGTGTCAAGTAAGCTTGAGGTTTGACTGCATGTAGTCATTATGTTGGGAAGTATAAGATGGAATTAAGTTGTCGTTACGTTCTGTTATATCTTACTGATGAGCGATTAAATATGTTTCTTGAAAAAAAAAGTACAACGCACTACACAGGAGTGTGGTACTCTTAGTAACATACTGTTTGTATAATTGGGCATTTCTAATTTTGTATATATACCAGTTGTGGCCGAACGCAATGTGTGATTGCGCCCCTATCCAAATGAGGCGACAGACTATACATGTAGTTTAACAATCTTTTGTTGTCACAGATTGAACCCATTCAGATATGTGTGTCTACATAGTATATGCCCAAATCGTACTGTAAATCAGTATCTCTGTTTCGTGTTGTACACAGAGCTGCCGCCCAACTTTGACCTGACTCAGTGCAACGAGACGACGTACATGTGCCTGGACGGGCGCCAGTGCATCCCCACCCCCCGGCGCTGTGACAACCAGCTGCAATGTCACGACGGTAGTGACGAGCACAACTGTGCCTACTACTGGCCAAACACAGGTACGCGCACAGATATAGCCTTATATAAATTGGTTTCAGTCGTGTGACAGCTTGGCTACTTATATAACGTAACAACATTATGGAGACCATCGTTCAATAGTATGTAGTGAATTTATAGTACATACACTGAACAAAACTTCATTAAACATTGATTTCTGGATTACCATTTTACCTATCGGCAATCTGTCTATTAAGGGTATCAAACATGATTTTGTTTCGTGTAGGGTAGTTAATCGGAACGGCGTGATCGTTTCTATTTTAGGGAATCATGTACATGTATACTGCATACTGAGTGTTGGTATGAATTGCGATGCATTGTTGATTAGATAGGTTGATTAACAAACAAAAGATAAAATGAGAATGAGCAAAGATGAACATGGTCGAGCTGTAAGCATGCTCGATGCTCGCACCTCCGGTAGTCAGGTATGATCAACATATCCATCAAATTCGACATTTATATGCGTTTTGCAATAGATCAAACTGTCATATTTAAATGTCATTTTTCATTTGTTTATGATCGAATGTTGAAATATAGTGTTTCAATTGACATCCGACACCCTAAAGTTAGAGTCATGTTGCCTTAGCAAATTACGGCTTGATCGGGTGTGAACATGTATTCTGAATTATTACCTTCATAGATGCGTAGCATACACATTTTTAAGCAAAATATGTATGTTGTGACTGCTGCGAATGGCGGTCAAAACTACTAGTAAAATGCGTCTTTCAAATAAGGACATTATTTTGCGACATTGTATTTAATACTGACCCTGATAACATCGTTTGTTGTGCGTGATTTTTTTATTTGATAGTCTCAATATTTTCAGTGAATATAGACATATACATTTTTCCCTCTATGAAAGTTATGCGTGTATATTTTTGTGTATACAATTCATATATTGTTCATATTTAACAAATATCAAAAGGATGTTGAGAAGTTTTATTCAGTGCACATGTAAACATTTGTAACTGATGAACATTTTATCGTTTAATAAGACTAGGGACACAATATCACTACACAAGTATGCATGCATTAAAATGCAAATGTGTATTAAACAGAGTATTGACTTAAACATTTCGTAGAATTACGAACCAGATCAAATATCTTTCAAAGCGTGATTTGAAATGAATGGCGTAAATTATAAGTCGTAATTGGATCACTTCATAATTAAAGATAATACGCTGTCCGACTTTTGCTGATTCAGCTGAACAATTCAAATGTAGGTCCTATGGCAGTGGTATAGACTGGCTTATAACGATATATCCTACTGTTCTCACTTCAGCGTCCAAGACAGGTGGTTCAGAGCTGACGCGCTGGGTCCTTACTTTGACGTTATTTAACATCTTGCGACAAGTGGTATCTTGATACACAGTGATAGCTTAACACATATACCCATGGTAACATATTCATCCACATACTGCATGTATTAGCCAATCATTGACATCTTTATCAGACATCTTTAAAACCAGCATATTGAACTGAATACACTAGACACTACATATTTTTCACTGGATTAAATGCGATCTACCAAATTTGAAACTTAAACGAACGGTGAGTCAGTGTTCAAGATTACGAGTCCAGAACTTGCTGTGGATGATGTTTAGAAGGGGGAAACACTGCTTAACATAACAACACAATCTGTGTTTACCGGGTTGAGTGTTGTTATTTTTTTTCAATAATGCATTCCAGTTTTATCGAACAAGTGGGGAATTTTTTTTATTGAAAGACAACTTCGTAAACAATTGACTCCCAGAATCACGTGTTTATGTTCATCTCTTCGCACATCTGTGAATATATGATCAGTCATGCCGTTTGGAAATCCTTCGTGGACTTCAACATCGAGCGAATATGTTAACATCTGGAGAGAGAAAAGCAGTAGACGAATGCATGATGTTAGAAGTCACGTAGCCGTACATCTACTGTCTGTGTATGACTTTGTATTGCTTGTTTTAATAGTATGACAACAACTGCTCGCACGTTCCCATGTGCGTGTTGAATGTTAATACGGAGCGCGGAGAAAGCACTGTTGTGCTTGTCGAGTGCACATAATCTACAACAATGGGCCTCGCGACAGTATTGTTAATTCACGATGATGGTTTCGGGACCTATTTATTCTTGATTTTCACGTTGCAATGGCCAAACGTATTCTTATTGTGATATTAATAAAGTTTGAACTATCGAGTCAAACACCAGACTTTATCATTCCAACTTGTTATTGACAAGAGATCGATAAGGAATAACATGAACTACAGCCGAGGAAGTATGACAAAAGGACCACCAAGGAAATGGATATAACTGTGTTCCATGTGGTCTCAACATTAAGTATGACAATGGACTACCAGATAAATGGATATTACTGTCTCCATGTGGTACTAACAGAAACAATGACAGAAAAAAATTGGGATATTACGGTATTCCGTGTGGTCCCAACATAAAGTACTACCAAGTAAATGGATATTACTGTATTCCATGTGGTCTCAACAGAAAGGACTACAAGTAAATAGATATTACTGTATTCTATGGGGTACCAACATAAGGGACTACAAGTAAATGGATATTACTGTATTCCATCATGTGGTTCCAACAGAAAGGACTACAAGTAAATGGATATTACTGTATTACATGTAGTTCCAACAGAAAGGAATACAAGTAAATGGATATTACTGTATTCCCTGTGGTTCCAACAGAAATGACTACAAGTAAATGGATATTACTGTATTCCGTCATGTGGTTCCAACAGAAAGGACTACAAGTAAATGGATTCTACTGTATTCCAGGTAGTTCCAACAGAAAGGACTACAAGTTAATGGATATTACTGTATTCCATGTAGTTCCAACAGAAAGGACTACAAGTAAATGGATATTACTGTATTCCGTGTGGTTCCAACAGAAAGGACTACAAGTAAATGGATATAACTGTATTCCATGTAGTTCCAACTGAAAGGACTACAAGGTAAATGGATATTACTGTATTCCATGTAGTTCCAACATAAAGGAATACACGTAAATGGATATTACTGTATTCCGTGTGGTCCCAACATAAAGTTATACTATGTAAATGGATATTACTGTATTCCATGTGGTCTCAACAGAAAGGACAACAAGTAAATGGATATTACTGTATTCCATGTGGTACCAACAGAAAGGACTACAAGTAAATGGATATTACTGTATTCCATGTGGTTCCAACAGAAAAGACTATAAGTAAATGGATATTTCTGTATTTCATGTGGTCCCATTAGCAAGCAGATCGTTCGAGTCTGATGTGCATGATTTTCTCCAACTATAATTTATTTACAGACACATGTTTGTGCACGAATATGTTCTTTTCATCATGAACTTTTAACTTTTATTCTGTATTTATATTTATTGATGATAGAGAAATGAACAATCTGGTTTAACAGACTAAATTTTTGAGAAACAAATGACGGTGTCCGTTTAAATATTATAATAATATATGTATTTTATACCCATATACAATGTATTTATAAAACGTTTGGTTGTCTCAGTTGGAGATTGGCAAATGCCACTATCACAACTTACAAAGTATGTATACGTTTTTAAGTATTTTTTACTGTTAATATAAATCAGTTGAAAATCATCATTTTACATTGTTGCTTATTCCAATGATGTTCTCGAGAAGAAAATATAAATGTAAAAAATATTTTATTGGGTTTATACGTTACTAAGATGATATTACTGGTATGATATTGATTGTAATTAAATTGCATGTATACATGTAAACAATGTTTTTTGTTCAATAAATATCCGGTACCTATTTTCTGATAAGAGCTCTAATTGAACGCCATTTGTCGGCTCTTGGCCTTAAAACTAAACTTCCAACATTGCATGCAAATAAATGTATTTACATAACACCACATGTGGTGTTATGTAAATACATTTATTTGCATGCAATGTTGGAAGTTTAGTTTTAAGGCCAAGGGCCGACAAATGGCGTTCAATTAGAGCTCTTATCAGAAAATAGGTACCGGATATTTACACTGCAGTGTATATACTATTTGATGTCAACCTGATGTAGTGATTATCGTTGAAGTGATAGACGCACACTCCGAAGTTCATTAATTGTCTTAGTATTTTTAAGTGCATCCAACAGTAATGCTGCATTTAATTAACTTGCTTAACATGGAAACACAGCTTATGAATTTTTTAATTATCGATTTATTTATATTAATCAAGAAATTGAAGTGGAAAACTTGGCTTTTGAATGTGTTATGCATAATGTGTATTTACTGCCAATACAATTCAGACGTTCCATCTACTAAAGCCTAAACTGAAATTGAAAAATACCCAAGTTTCGTACAGCATATCAGTTGATGAGCTTTACCAAAGAACAATTTGTTAGCTAACAGACTGATCTGATTTAAAGGAGAAATGGATTTGAACTGCTGAAAGAAGAATACACACGCTAGTCAGGCATACTTCTTTAATATTGAACTTGTGACTTTGGCCTTCGCTTGAATGGCACATTTCACGTATCCACGGGCAATAACATTTTATATGATTGAACTAGTATAAAAAATATTTCAGAGCATTAAAAGTTAAGAAGAGGAATACATAACAATCTTTAAAACATTGAATTTAAAACTGTTACCTTACCTTGAACAGAAAAGGTTTATGTTCGCGACATATCATCTCTGAAGAAACATAAAAATTACTGAAGTGCATTCAGCAGTTACTATTCAAAAATGAAAATAATAAGTTCATTAAGAATGCATTTATGTCATTTTGACCTTTAACCTTTATGGAGCCCATACACCAAGCACGTTCTTAGACAGTTCGACCANCTAAAACCTAGTAAGAACCTCATTGACGTAATACACGCGTAGTGCAGACTTGGACGAGTGTGTGAAGTTCGCATCACGTTGTCTCTAGATTGTCACGACGTTCTTGCTACGTCCATCGGGTTCTTTCCATGCTAGTGTTGCGACAATGTTACGTCCCTTCTACGTTTCAAAAGACCGCATTAGGTTCTTAGTACGTTATACAGGTGCTTATCACGTCTCAAATACGTTTGCAGCAGGCTCTAGCCACGACCTTGCCACGTTCTGGTGGTCGAGTATAAAAACTGGATTCAGTTCCCTTTCACCTCAATTTCAATATAGAATGAACAACCAAGAACTTCTCCAGCATTTTGCTGTATTGGCTGGACAACAGGCTCTTCTCGATGGACAAGTCGCACTATTGCGATTATTATACATTATATTATATAATATATATATATATTTATATGCAGACATAGAACGCGGTGAGAACGTGATGAGCGCGTGGTAAGAACGCAGTGCTATCTTTGCGGTCGTAGTAGCAACCTAGTTCGAGCGTAGTTAAAGCATAGCAAGAACGTGTTGGACGTGGTACTGTGGCGATTTTTACCCGAACACCGTTTTTACTTTCCTTTTGTTTCTTTGGGTACATTTTTTGAAGTTAATATATTAAAAGCGTCTGTTGTGCCGGCGACCAGGATGACACACCTCCGGGTTTCCTGTCTGTTAGATGCGCGCGTAGCCGGGGTAACACTGCACGATGGGATCGTTTCGTCTGACCTTTAGGCTTCCTTCCTAGCCGCCAAGTTCAGCGGACGTGATTCTGCGTTGGATATTTCGAGAGTGTTTGAAGGTACGTATTATAGTGTTTTGCGAGTGTATTTGCCACAAGGCCTTATTACAATAATTGTCCCTGACTATTTAACGTACATCGAGCTTTGCGATCACCCACGAAGAGCTAACCGTAGGCACTTTATTGGTGTCAGAAGTGGGATGTCGTGAAGATCTGTGTCAGACGGTTCGGCTCGTTTGCAGGTAAGTCAGCATTGATAAATAAATCGAACAGCTCATTGCATTTGCACATTTGTATAAATATTTTGCTAAAAAAAATGGTCTATGCTGTATGTATGTTTTTGAGCACGCACGTGTCGTCTGTTTTATCCAGGAGGGCAAAGGGGCATGGCGCATTACTTTCAAAAAGGGCATTTTAACGCGCAGTTTAGGCAAAAAGGGCAAAAACGTTCCATGAATACCTGGTTTTGGGAGAAACATGTAATCGCATCAGAGGCAGTTGTGGGAAAAACATAAATATATAAACAAGCACATGATTTAATGGTAATTGATGCATTTAACTTACTTTAATTAATATTAATATATTTACCTTGCAATGTCCATTTAACTTCCATGCTGTTTCAGTAAACTGTACAGCATGACAAACATAATAAAGCAATATATGCATACGAATCTGATTTTTCACAGATTCACTAACATATAAATGAAACCATGTTTGTCTTATCCCATTTTCCAACGATTATCTTTTCAGATGTTTTAACTTTGCGAGTAAACTGAACACTTACAATTTACAAACACTCGTGTACGTGACATACATCCACTGATAAGATTACTCATAAATATGTTGTTGGTATCTAAAACGTGTTATGCATCGTCGATTATCAGAGGCATTTCATCAATCCCTTTCTAAATGTATGAATTCCATCGTTAATTCGATCGTTATTTGCCATTTTTGCCGAGTCACAATTTATTTTTTAATGTATAGTCTGCCATCTTGTTAAAATGATGTAAGCGACAGGTGCGCATA
>VMBQ01003654.1:0-40975 GCA_007657795.1 Dreissena rostriformis
AGTAGTAGTAGTAGTAGTAGTAGTAGTAGAAGAAGAAGTAGAGGTTATGCCGTTTTCAACACTTTGTCAGTTGTATCATGGCGTTTAATTTACAAACTCAAGTCTTCTGGGTAATCTGGTTTACCAGTTTTAAGTACGTATACTTATTCTAGTAGCTAACAACTGCACACCTTGAAGCAGAAGAAGGATGAGTGGAGAATGGAAGTAGAAATTATGTCATGACCAATCCCAACACAAGTTATGCGGCATAAGCACAATAATTTCAAAAATGTCTTCACTGAAAGGATGAGTCACACAGGTGTAATATTTGGTATGTAACATTATGTCATGCTTATCACTTTGTATGTTCAAATCGTGCCCCTGTGAATAAAAATGGCCACGCCTGTTTTGCTGATTTCACGATATGCGTTAATATTGCACAATATCATGAACATCTCAAACATGGAAGTTTGATATGTTGTTACAAACATCTTAATGTGGTATTCTAAAGGAAGGGTCAAACCATATAGCAGGGATAAAAACGTGCCACGCCCCATGGGTAAAATTTTAACCATAGTCTTTATTAACGAAATGACTTTTCCTCTCTGAAACTACTAGTCTCAAATTCGTTATATTTTCTTTTTAACATAGTACAATGGTAAAGCGGGGGAGAAATAAGGTTGTTGTTTTTTCTTCAAATAATGCGTGTCTGTTAAAAATGGCCATGTCCTTAAATTAACATTTAAATGAAATGATCGGTGAAGGCAAAGACCGAGTGGTTAATGATTTAAGTAGGTTTAAGATGTAAATCCGACCTCATTTTGTACTCAAACAATCTTCCATGCTACAAGATATGTTATGTTAATACTTACAACTTTTGAGAAAGAAATTGCGGTGGTTTGAAATTTAGTGTAGTGATTAACAGACATTTGCATTCTCACAAGATTTACATGTTCTCGATAGAAATTGTTATTTCAGGGCGAGTGCAGATGTTGCATCTGTTTATAGTCTTTAAGTTTTTACTTTTGAAATTTGACTTGCAAATTTAAACTGATGAACAATCAAATTGAAAATGTAATTATATGCATCCATGTAACCTAATAATAATGCATTGACATATTGTAACACTTGGCTTGCATATTATACACGCCAGGTGGTATTTACGCTGATTTACATGTAAAGTCTTTGAACGGAATTGAATTAAAACTAAAACAGTCAGTTCAACTGTTGTTTCAATTAATACAGACGCACAAGGCGAAATGCACACCAATATAACCGACAAAAAATGTTTTAACATATCTTGTTTGATAAAATAGTCACACAAGATAAATCATGAAGTTCATGAGTCATATAGCAGTATCATGTGCAGACACAATACACATGCCCTTTGTAAAGCAGTCATTATGCGCATTTAATGATTTAAAGAAACAGTCTGCTTTAACAGATTGCAGTCACCACTCTGGATCATTGCGGCGATTATTGCACAATAGCCTCTGGTTTAACAGTCGCCATTTTGAAGAACTACTTCCGAACACAACAACAACAATAATTATTGGCAAATGTCTGAGAAAATGTTAAAATTATTAGGAAGCTCGATTATTACAATGGAATAAGATGTTAATTGTGCACATTAGAGAACTTTACTTATATGTGGTACCGTTCGACAGTGGAATAGTGTCATTTTCAACATTGTTCGAAGTCATTGAAGTGGAATTGTTAGTGGAAATGGAAATATCTAATCATTCATCATCATGCTGAATTATGATCAGCATCATTTCTGTGGAACACTGCTCTACTATAGTTTCATAGTTATGGTTCTTTTGACATAGTTCACTTGCGGTTGAATAACCACCAAGATTGAATTTGGAATGGTACAGGACTGGTTTTCAGGTAAAATAAACAATTGTGCAGACTGTTTATTTAAATAACATGTAATAGTTTATCATTAAATATCACAATTTTTTTTTAAATTTTAAGCAATTTATTTTAGATAGAATACACCGAAAGTCTTAGGCACATTGAGAAGCTCGAGTCTACTTTCTAAGTAGAACCAATATACTAGGTGTCTTTAGAGATCTTGAGAACTCTTCAGTGCCAGTGCGCATCAAACTGGGACCTTCTGATGGCTTAAGGCAGATTCACTTGTAAAATGAAACCACTTATGCATTTCTCTAAATAATTATACAAATTATGGGTCACATGATCTGTGAGAAATTCCAAAACCTTGATACCATATCATCTCCGGGAGACATGTTTTTAACAGTTTTTAACTTTAAATCACTTCACTTCACCCATACTTTTATCTTTCTCACTTTTAACACTTTTATCATGCACTGACTGCGCACCTGTCAATAATACCCGAACGGGGAGTTTAGACAGTATTGATAGATAGATCCCAGAATCATGATCAATCAACAATGATTCAATCAAGTCACATAATTATGTGATTTTAACTGCCATTTCTTCTAGGACTTTTTTTTTACATTTTATACTGATCTTGTTATAATGTTATATCTGAATTCATAAAAAAATCAAGTAAAACTTTGGAACAGAGATGAATATTAACACAAATTGAATAATGCTGGTGGTTACTGTATTAAGTAAGATTTTCCGAAGAGTAAATCGGTTGGGGAATTAAATTAAATAAAGAGTAAAAAATAGGATCACCGTAAGAGTTAATTAGCAAAGCTGCCTTTGGCAATATACCCTACATTATGGAAATAATTACCGCCAAGTAAAAAGGAGCGTGGTGCAGCAACTGCTTATTTTGGTCTTGATCTTTCAAATGAATTGTTCCAGTAAATTTCAAACCACAAAACACATGATTCATACAAATAATAAAATGCAATGAAAAAAGCATATGATCCCAAATTATATCTCATACTGTTGGTGCTAATGTAATTTAAGTGTCACATTTCAAAAGAAAATTTATTGAAATGGGTATTATTTATTTAAAAAAAGTTTATTACCAGGTAATTTTCTGTATTACTATAACTTGATGATAAGTATTTTATTTCACAACCTGATATATTTGTATATATTAAAGTGCACTTCTCAAAAAAATGTATTTAATGCACATTCAATGTAGCATTATTTGCATTGTTTTTTCTGTGTTCAATGCTAATTTAATTCACTTGTAAGTGAAGACAAAAACCACTTAACAGAAAAAGTGCATTTTTTCTGCATTTTCTGAGCATTAATAGTTTAATACACTTAAGTGTGTTAAAGTGTATTTCTCCTTTTGAATAAATACACTTGACCAGAAAATAATTATGTTAAATTGTATTTTTAGTGTGTGTGTTTAAGAAATTTTTCAAATTCATTGCAGGTTATACACTTTTTTTGTAAAATAAATGCAGAAAGGGTACAGAAAAATACACAATAAAAAGTCATGTGCATTAAATAAAGTATTGTAGGGGCATATCAATGCCTACCGGTATTTATGAGCATTACACCTACTTTGGTTAACTCGTGATAGACTTCAATTTGTGATATAGGCCTCCATTGACATATATTACAATCCATGCAAAACAATGGTGATATAAATTATGCATTTTGTATTGGTATTACTTCAAAATATAGCTACCTAGCTGTACAGTTCAATATAATTTTAAATTAACCACACTATGTGAAGTTGTTATAAGACATCAACCTGGGAATAACCGTTTCCACACTGTACACTAGTTATATGCTGTTTACCTATTGTTTTTATTAATTTAGACAAATCATAATTTAAAAAGACTTTACAGTACAATTTAATTTTACACAAAAATAAATGTTTGTTTAATTGGATTTTTTAACTTCTCAATAAATGAAACCATGTCCATATGTTGATGAACACAGTTCATAAATTCAGTCAGAATTCTAAAATATGCCACCACTTTTTATGAAAAAGTCTTGGAAAGTGCTTATTGTACTTAAAGTATGGACAAAGTGTTACAAAAATACTTTCACAACATAAAATGTACAGTTTTTTGTTTTAGAAAAAGACTAAAATGATGTCCATTTCAAGTTTGATGTCTTAATTCAAATTCACATAAAACATAGTTTATCATTATTGGTATAGTTCAAGGACAGAATATGACCTACAATTATGAAATAATTTCACAGTTAATAATTGTTACTGATCATTTATTTATATCTATATATACATTTATCATTATAACCTTGATGCATCTTCAATATAAATTTAAACATGTAAGAACACTACTTTACACCAATAACATTTGCATTTAGGCTGACTTAGTTAAATAATAATCATTGATTTCTAAATTTCTTGCACAAAAGTATGGAACACTACTGTGATAGTCATTAGTGTTTTAGCTAATGTGATAGTACTATTTGGCTCCAATAGTGGCACCTCAAATCAAAGCAGAATTCTTTATGTTTAACTAACATTGATTGATCATTGATCAAAACATATTATTAGATACATACAGTATACTTGTAAAACAAATAATGAAATTATTAAGACAGAGAAAAAAATGAGAAGCTTAAAACAGAATCAAATGGTCACAGTAAATATTGGAAATATCAGCCTTTGAACTAAAACTATATACAGAATGTTACAAAAAACAATCAGGACATAAAATGAACAGTTTTGTTTTAGAAAATGACAAAAATGATGCCCATTCCAAGTTTGATGTCTAAATCCAAATTCACATAATACATTTTTTATCCTAACTGGTATAGTTGAAGCACACAATATGACTTCTACTTAAATCCCTTCATACAGTAATGAAATAATTACAAAGTTAATAATTTTTATTGATTCTTTATATCTTCTTTGATAATTATAACCTTGATGCATCTTCACTATAACTATTACATGTAACATCACTTTTTTACACAAATAACATAAGGATTTAGACTGACTCAGTAAACTAATAATCCCTGATTTCTAAAAAACTTGCACAAAAGTATGGTATACTACTGTGATAATGATTTTAGCTAAAGTAATTTTTGGCTCCAATAGTTGAAAATAATATCAAAGCATAGATCTATTAGTTTAACTAACACCGACTGATCATAAGTCAAAACATATTATAAGATATGTATGGGTAAAACAAATAATACAAATATGCATGTTTTTATTACATCATATAGGATTTTTTTTTTTAATTTTAAGACAGAGAAGGATGAGAAGCTTTAAACAGTATCAAATGGGCACAGTTAATATTGGGAGTATCAACGTTTGTATTATTTATTTTTGTTCATCAATATCATAATTTATGTAACATCACATGTATAACAAACTGGAAGTATTTTTTATATTTAATGATAACATTTGTTTGGTCATCCAGAATTGTCTAAATCCAGGGGTGTTTATACACTGCAGTTTCTTCACTGATTGTGGTCTTGCCTGATTATGAGCCCCACAAGGTATTACAAAGGAGATGACTTGATGCTCATCAGTTGTTCATAATCCAGTTCACCTGCAAAAAGCCATCTTGCAAGTTATAATCAATGACAAGAAAATGTAGTTACACTCATGCATATGTAGAGGAATGCACAATTAAACATGTAAGCATTTAGACTTATTTATATATAGTAGTGCACATGAGATGATGAATCATTTCCTAAATCTTCATTTTTGAAGCAACAATTGCAACATTATATTATATAATGCTGAAATTCAAACACCCCGAGTTATACATTTTATGAACATTAATAATAATGATAATTAAATACTATTTAATATGGATATTTATGAATTCTTGTCATAAAATACACACACACACAAAATGATGATTTATTTACAAAAATAATTTTAATATGGCATTTACAGATTAAAGGCACCAAATTCATACATTAATAATAAATTATGAACCCAGTCATTAACTTGATAAAAACAAAATGTAAGTTTTTGTACCTGCCCTGTCATCATAGGTCTTTTTAGCCAGTACTACACTCGGCAATGATAGTCTATATTCCATTAAAACGCTATTTTTCGATTATCTTCCTCAAACTCAACAAATATTAGTGTTTATATCGCAAAATTTAATATGAATAAATTCTCACTTTCGGTTTGGACAGTTTTGTAAACACCGTAAATTATTATTCAATATTGGACAACAACGTGGCAAAATAGTATTGCAAAAGTAAATCTTTTGGAAAAAAAGGTCAACATGCAAACAAAATGAACGTTTACAGTGATTTTTATATCAAAATTTCGGCAGAAATTTAAGCGCTAGTTTGACCGCGTCGTATACAGCCTCATAACAAAAGACGGATCACCATTTGGAAGGTAAATGAATACAAGATGGCGACTGAAATGCACGAGTCCACTCTTCCGGAGTTGGTCGATGTATCACGATTGTGCAGTCACGTCATATAGCTGGGCTTATTATTGAAAAAAATCTTTCACTTAGTGATTCAAGCATGAAATGTGGCATAAATTACCTTTAGGTACCCCTTTCTTCAAAAAGCACGTTAGCTACTTGAAAATTCAAAAAGGCGGCATTGTTTTCAAGATGGCCGCCAATACTATGTTTTAGCAAGAAGTACTAGTAGGGTCAATATATGAAAAAATACCTTCACCCACCAAAAGATTGCTACAAAAGGTATTTTAACTGATCCTGGTAGGGTAGACGGTCCTTTAAAACATATCAAAAGTTTACCACAATCGGACCTCCGGAAAGTGTTTTTTTTTCAAGATAGCCGCCAAGATGGCCGCCAATACCTATTAATGATCATAACAATGTAACTATAAAATCAAAATTGATGAATTTGTTGTCTATACCTAGGTTTCAAGAGGCAAAGAACACATTAAGATCATCATACATTGTTTAAGTTTATTATATTACACACAAATCCAACATGGCGTCCAAAATGGCCGCCAAGATGGCCAAAAACACCTATTAATGATCATAAGTTTGTAACTATCCACTCACATTTGATGATTTTGGCGTCTATACCAAGGTTTCGATGGACAAAGAACACATTAAGATTGTCAGACATAGTTTAAGTGTATTATGTTACACATAAATCTCACATGGCGTCCAACGACACAATACGAAGGACCACACATCCATTACTTTTGATGCTTGTTATGTGAAACGCCATAGATTTGGACCTGCCGCGATTTTTGGATTTTGACAAGAGGATGGATATTTTTCAGCTTCAGGCAACACTGAATTTGCACGGAATGATGCGTATCTTGCATCAGAAAAACCAGTACCCTGGGCTGTTGTCAGTCAATTCTTGCCGATGCTTAATATGTACAATGGGGACAAAGCGTGCATTCTGTCAACATAAGCCTTAGTTTGCAACCTTGCCACAACCTTCACACCATTGTAACGTTTGACCAACCCTTGTATTTGAAGGCTGCCAAAATCATCATTGATGCGCCACAAAGTAGTTTAAAGTGTTGATTAGAATTTGGGATGTTACATAAACGTATGAACTTGCGGGGGAGGGGGCCAGAAGAAACCGTTCTCAAAAACATACTTGAGGCTGTCTATAGAGAATATGCACAAAATATTGTGCGCATTGTGACACGAAAAACTGTCATGCAAAGGATTTGTACTCTTCCCTTCTTAGGGGCAAAATGACGCTTGCAGATGATACATGTTATGCGATTTTAATCAAACTCGAGGGGCTACAGAGAAGAAGAAACATGAACTTGCCCATACCTCAAAGACAAGCATAGTATGGCTGAATTATCAGCTTATGATTAACAATTCAAGGGTGTTGATGTAAGCATATCGTACTGGGTGTTGGCTGATGCATTAGCAGGCAGTGTCCGATTTGCTATCCATCTTTGCTGCAAATTAGCGGCCTAGAGGAAACGCACCTAGACGTTTATCGAAAGTTCGGTATTGGTTTTCAGGTTGTTCGTAGGAGCCATCAGAGCTGGGCTGGGCTAGGACGTGATCTTGTCATTGAGCACACATTGAAGATGTGTTTATAGAGCACATGTGGTCTAACTCGCGGCAGTGAAATGGCCGAGGAAATGCAAACCCCTTGGACCCTATCTGCATCATCCGAGCACAACAGTGCGATGCAGGATTTCACAGACCTGACCTATACTACAATTCCACAACACGAAGATTCAACTGAGGCGTGCATCAAAGCGGATTCTTCTGATCTAGAGAAAATGCAGGCACAGATTACAAACTGCTCTCCATACACAGCTTACCCTACTCTGAGAAACATGGTCAATGGGATAGTGGCTGGGTCAGATGTGAATGTTCATGCAGTTGAGGCGGTTGGGAAAACGATCATAAGAGATATCATAGGAAAGTCGGTCTTTGCTTATAAGTTCACGAGAAAATACAGAGCCAAAGCTCTTGGGAATAGCTTGGCTGTTAAGATCGCTTCTGACCGTGCTTTTTATCCTGCTCTTCTGTTCCAGTGTTTCCTTGTGGTGTCAAAAACTTGAGATTCTTCCCTTGCAGTCGTATTGTCTTTTAAAATGAGCTCCCATCCTGCTGCCTTCTTTGAAGCCAAGAAAATACTTTGTACAGCAGATAAGCCTCAGATCGCTCAGGCAATTTGAGAGTATGCTGTAAAAGTTTAATTACAAAAACAAAATCTTCAACAAGATTTGAGTTCATGTCTTTAATTTATAAGACAAGGAATATCGTTTAAAAGAAGCATCTATTTTGGCAAACACAATATGTATTTACTCTATCATCAAAATGGATACATCGGGCATAAAACTGTATGTGACAGAGTCAATCACTTCACTCATTATTGTGTTGGTTTAACTAATTGCAGTCGGATACTGAAAACTAGTATCATAATTTCAGTCCAACCGATTGTTAAAATAATGACCTAAACGCAAACAGCTTTTAACATAGTGTGGAGCGCAATCTAACATATAGTGTATTACGATTAAATTATGTATTTCAAATAGAGACGGCTCGTTGATATTATATTTAACTTACTGTTTATGTCTTTAATCACATACGTTTAGTACAAATCGGATGGATACAGCTGCGCTGAAATCGGTATTATCTTAATGGGAATAAATGGGATGCTGCACAAAACCAAACCGACTCAAATAGTTTTAAAGAAAGAACGACCGATATACAGATAAACGGGTACATAGACAGACGTAGACACGTCTAGACAGACACATATATCGACAGAAAAAAAAGTATGTATCTGTATCTAGCTTTGGTGAAGAAATAGCGTTCCTTACTACAATTTCCTAAAAGTTTCATTAGGTAATGTTTTAAAATAACTGCGAAGCCGACTTTTATGGTTGTCGAACATTCTAACGTCACAATCTTATCTCATAAGCTGTAAATGTGATCAGGTGTAAGGTTGTAAAAGGTTCTTCGATTTGACAAGTTTATATTTAAAGGAGCATTTTCCAAATTGACGAAAAGACACTTTTCAAATATTGGTCACATATTCAAATAATAAATGCATAGTTTATACACTTATTAAGGATTAAATGATATACATTCATAGAAGTTAGTAGCGCTACACGAGTATACAATTTGGCATGTACTGGTTGTATGATACAGTTTATACCAATGACAATGTTTGAATAAAGTTCCAGTCTCGCTTGATTTATCTGGTGCGATGAATCAAAGATGTTAAGGCCTGAATCGGTTATATCTATGAAGAACGGAAACAAATAAATAGGCCAATTGTCAACGTTTGCGTTCACCGCAAAGCCTGGAAACAAGTGACTTTGGTGACATGTGGTGGTATAAAAACTGATCAATAGTCCAACCGGCATTGTCCCTGGCGACACAATTTTCAAACAAACGTCTGAGGACTTTGCGTGCAATCCGTAGGTGTAGATATGCTAGCAGGTTCGCATTCCTGATGTCAGCCTGAGCCATTAAGGACGACCGAACGCTGTTATTACACTTTGCTGAATAAACACAACAATCTAGCATATAATCATACATGTAACATTTACAAAAGCTACATATTTGTTTATATGCACTATTGACAAAAATAACAATACACATTTAGAAACATAGCTAAGCATTGTACGGTGAAGCATGCATATACATAAAGCTCATGTGTCCGTTATTGGACTTTGTGCTTATACGCATTTTGAAAGGGCTTTTAAGGATGTTCGATCGTTTCCACTTTACGGTAATTGATTCACTATATCGTGAAAATTAAAAACCTTTCTATATGTTCACGGTTTCAAAAGATAAGGTTGGATTAAACGAGTGAAAATTCNCGATCTTACACTGACATGAACAAATATCCTCTATTTATTGAATAATTAAACAAACACTAACATTAAACAAATCATCATTCAGATATAAATCTAAACTGCTGAGAGGTGAGCGGGTAAGACTTTTGTTCTGTATACATTAGATGTTGACGTATGTGCACACAACTGTTTAATCTTTATGCTATGATAGGATGTTGTACAGAGGTGGATATTGCATTGTATCTGTGTTATTTTTTCATAGTTTGACGTTTAAAGGTTCTATTATTTGATGAGAAAATCCATTAAAGCCGACTATGACAAAACATATTTCAATACTCAGCATGGATTTACATGTGTGCTGTATTGCTGAAACACCGAACATGTATTTGTTGCAAATCATAACCAAACATCGGAACTGTAGTCGAAAGGCAACTGTGATAACAACCAAATAACTCGCAACATAACTAAATAATTTATGAAGTTTGCGTGAAGAGCTTTAAACGACTTCAATACCTCTGTAAAGTTGTTATACCTGTCGCATGTGTAAAATCTTCTTCAAAGTATTGTATTGCTTTCGCAACATAGGCCTATCGCGGTATACGGCGATTTTTTAAGCCCTTCATATCACTTGAAGGCTGATTTTATAACTCAATGATTAATGCTCTTTTTGTACGTTTAATTTAAACCAATATCGATTTGGTTGCGATAAATTGTGTATTGGTAAACGGGCGGGTAAAGATTTCACTGATTCATAAAGGAGACGTGAGTGCGAAGGTAATTATCATTGTTGTTATTATTTTGAATATTTTAACTCGTTAAAGTTATTGTTTGCTGTTTCCATTAACAGTATTTTACAATATGATCCTTATAACTATGTATTCAATTGATATATTAAGTTGAAATCAATCTTTATTTGTTCGTGATGTTGTGCATATAATTACATATTTCAAGTTGCGTTTATTGTATTGAAAGTGCATGTTGTCACTCTGTAATTAAATTAGTTATATGTTGTTCAATTTAAGTGACTATTTAGTAATGTCCGACATTATGCACAGATGATTATCAGTTATTTTTAGAATAAAAAAGGTTATATAGATGATCGATAATATATTTCTATAAAGCTTATATTCAATATCAAAGTAAGTGCTTGTTACTATAATCGATGTATAAATAGTAAAAACAAAACCCGATTTACTGCGCAAGATTTTCGAGATACGAATATTACATATGCCATATAGGGTAGGACACCAAACATAAAAGTATATGAATGCTATTTCTCTAGAGCTTAGTATTTGAAAATTCGTAAAAATACTAAATTTACAATACCCGATCCATAATGATTTTGTGGTTATAACGCAAATAATATCTCAAAACTTGGAGGTGCTTGTAAGTAGGTAAAGTCGTATTAAATTAGTTTAATAAACCAGAATATGTTTGGTAACTGGGGATTTAATCTGTTTTACAATTCTCAAAATCAGGACAATAGCCGACCTAGCAGTCATACGATTCATAAAAGTGTATTTTGGTTAACAAGGAGTCGTGCGTTATCAGTTTTCGTCACGAGACAAGCCTTCATTTCTCGCAGGTACATGGCTTCTGATATCTCACTATCTTGCAGTTATTGATTACCTGAAATGTTTACGAAGGATTACTGACGTGGTTATATATGAGACTTTACATTGATTGTTTATGACATGCAAACACATCAAAAGCGTTAAGGTCGATGTTGATACCTATCCTCTGTACTTGAGATATGTCGGCATCATGGAGTGTTGTAAATTAAACACTCATAGATGAAATGTATGTACTTAATAGGCATATTGCAAAAACACATACAGGTATTCGAACAGCTAAACAATATACGAATATATTTTTTGATTATTCGATAATTTGATTTTTATCCCTATTTATCACTTCTTATAATGTGCAACAAATCAAACTGATGTGAAGAGCCCCAATAATCGAACGATATATTAGCACAATCTTAGCATATAACTCTTGTACATGTTAATACTTCCCTTTGTTTAAAAGTACAACAGTGATCAATTTAGTTTTGCTCCGCTTTGACCCATGAATTATTGCAGTATTAACCCCATCAGAAGTATCGCATTATTTTGGTCTTTTATGAACCCTAATATCACCTTTAATTATTAAAATCTGTTCGTTTAATTGTACAAAACCGTTATTATATCGGTAAAACCCACAGTGTAACCTGGGGAAAAGCCTGTGGTAACAAAGAATTATTTGGTGCACATATTTATCAATTAACTATGTATTGATAGATCTGTGATTGGGGGCTATGAAGTCAACTGAATACTAAGAGCATGAAGCGAGTCGTGTAAATCACGTTATGTCTGAAATATAAATATAACAGGATAACGTTTACCGTTTAACCACAGTGCAGAGAATGAGTTGACCGTTTAACCAAGTATAAACTACATATAGCCTTTAGAGCTTTCCCGAAAAAATGTTCTTGGTTTAAAGTGAAAGTAACAGTGTCATTAATGGCAGTGTAAAGATAATTTAACTTATGGACCATTTCGATGTTATGACCATAATATTGATCGGATTTTACCGTATTTAAACATCATCTTTTGTTCAAAGTGTTCATATTTAGCCCCAATAATTATTATACAGGTAATGTTTATCTAAATGGTTCTGTACCGGTGATGGTAATTACCATCATGGCCTTGTCATTCGAAAATTACAATAAAATTATTATTATGGAATCTCTATTTATTTCCAGAAAGTGTACTTTCTTGTTCACACAATTTCAAATTGTCTACAAACTGTGAGAAATGTAATCAAGGACATAACCATCACCTTTCGAGACCAATATCATAAATTTCGTATTTAGATAGGATGTACATGACTTAACACATGAGTAACAATTATTATACATATTCTTAATTATTCTGAAATCGAAACAATCAACGTGTTTTATCTAACTGTAAACATTGAACGATACTTTTGAAAACAACGGGTTCATAAAGTTTTGGATTGTATTTGTAAAACTTTCTACAGTAAAGTTTATTGACAGTTTACTCGAACATTCCAATTGAAATTTAACATAAGTGAGAGTATAGTAACTCGGCTACTAAACATTACAAAAGAATGTGATTTGCATTGGGAATGACCGCTCTTCAAATACATTCAACAATATATAGGGTTCGCACAAAAAAGCGCCCATCATTTAAATCGTTTGCGCGCCAATAATGTGGTTCAATACCGCTCGCTTTTCAAATACATTGAAAAAATATATCGGGTTCGCACGGAAAAAAAAGCGCCAATAGTCGTTTGCGCGCCGATAATGTGGAATAATGTGTAACCATACCCTTAAGGATGTTCGATCGTTTCCACTTTACGGTAATTGATTTACTATATCGTGAAAATTAAAAACCTTTATATATTGTCACGGTTTCAAAAGATAAGGTTTGAATAAGCGAGTGAAAATTCTAGTTTGACTGTTTTGATTATGCGCCTTTAAATTTTCGGCATTTACATATTTTCGAGATTTACTGCAATGAAAACAAGCATACGATTGCTTGACGTCACTTTGTGATCTACATCGATGAAACGCTTTATAACGCTGTAGATGTTTTTTTCGGTGCGAATACAAGCGTCTATTAATAACCAAACGATAATTTGTCNCGAATACAAGCGTCTATTAATACCCAAACAATAATTTGTCAACAATGAGATCTCATATCTCATAATAAAATAAACCGGCCGTGATATTTTAATCCATATAAACTAATAATTGTAAAAAACACGGTATTTTAGAACTTTTCTTTTTTTTTCGTCATTCGAGGTTGACAGTCCCTTTTTTTAAGGTGGTCCATGACATGTAAACACACATCCGTTATTACAGAGAGCGTGTCCACGTTAAGCGTTAAGGGGAGACAGTACGTGCTCAAGTGATGAAGCAATCATAAAACTAAAGTACTTAAATACAATTTGTATTTGTTCAGTAGATGAAACGCAAACACACTTATTTGCTTCGTTTCAAAAAATTAGTCATACTTATGTCTCATTAATTTTTACGATTTCCAATATTTTTGGTTTTAAATGTGTTCAGTATGATAATACAAAGGTTACAGTTGCTCATATAATACAATCTTAATAATACTAGGCCATTTTAAATGTATTACACACAAACGCTTTACCGTACTTCCAATTTTACGCCCCGAAAAAATGACCATTTCTCAAACGCACATGACATTTAAAAACCTTCACTATCACAAAATTATTCACGGTGACCCCCCTTTTTTATTTTATATTTTTTTAGATACAAATCCATTAATCACCATACAAAAAGTTATAGCATTCCGGATATTTTGAAAATNACCTTCATTATCAAAAAATTATTCACGGTGACCCCCTTTTTTATTTTATATTTATTTCAGATACAAATCCATTAATCACCCTACAAAAAGTTATAGCATTCCGGATATTTTGAAAAAATTTAAGAAACGATCGAACATCCTTAACAGATTATCGTATTTTCGAAAAATATGCATAGCATGTTTTAATTAAAAAATCAATACTGTTTGGGAGAAATCAATATAATAATAATAAAAAGTTTAATAACAAACATTGCCTTCGCCGTGATTTGATTTAATTTATTCAATTCATAAAACGAGGAATATCGTTTAAAAGAAGCATCCATTTTGGCAAACACAATATTTATTTACTCAATCATCAAGAGGGACACATCGGGCATATAACTTAATGTGACCGAGTCGATCACTCCGCTCATTATTGTGTTGGTTAAACTTATTGCAGTCGGCTACTGAAAACTAGTAACATAATTTCAGTCCAAACGTTTCTGTAAAAATAACCTTATACGCGGCTGGCGGTGGTTAGCCGTGCTTAGGCATTGTTTCAGCAGTGGAACAGCCGCCGACGGCCAGACCAAGTACAACGTACGTCCAAAGCACAGACATGCCACAATTGACCAGAAATTACCACTTACGATCATGTCCAGCAGATTTTCAAAACTTTTTGTACGTGATTAAGCCGTAATGCGCTGTGTGACTGGGCCTTATATTCGATTTGTTTTGAACGATTACGCAGGGATGACGCACGATGCAAAATTTACAAAATGGGAAATCCAAAAGCTTGCAATTCGCATGCTGCGCACAAGTGAGCTTCAAACGGAGTTAAGATCGCCGTGGCGTAGTGGATATGGTGTCCGCCTAGCGATCGGGAGGTCATGGGTTCGAACCCCACTGGGAGCGACGTTTGATCTCCCCCAAAGACACGAAGTACTGGTTGTAGTCCCAGGAAACGGACTCGAGAGCGTTAATATAAGCCTACGGCTTTCGATGCAATCGAGCTAAAATAAATAGGTTTAAACTAAACGGAGTAAATTAATAAGTTTTCATACGTTTGCGCGTGCCGTCTTAGAATATAAAATGAATTTCCTATGTGTATATACTACTGTTTGATTTAAATATATTTTGGAATGTGTAGGAAATCGATTTAAATAAAATGCACGTTTGCAGACAGAAAATTAAACCATGGATGCCAAAACTTGACGCGCGAATCGAATATTGCATATTTAATTTCCCGAGTGTCGTAAATATCGGAAATCTATTAAAACGATCGGCGATTGGTTTTAAGTATAGAAAGAAATATGGTCTATATTTAAAGATATCAACCTATCTACGCAAATATGTCAAACAAACTAGGTTTAAGAAAGATCTTAAATATGTTTTATCTACATAAGAAAAAAAAGCTCTATTGATAACATTCTCTGACGACTGAAATACGGCAACATTGATGATTTGTACGGGGATTATAAACCTCAAATATCCGACCATAGAGTGGGCTGATAAGAGTAGTTTGATTTTACCTGACCTTATAATTGCCTCATTTTCGTAATGACTACCTGTGCTGCGTAAATTACGCATTTCTTTCGTTCACTATCATTCCCAAGCAAATGAACAGTTTTGAGACTTAAAAAGGTGACATAAAACAATAAACGATATACAATCACATTGTAACCACATGTGACTAACTTACTAACTTTGTAACTAAATAGATATACATATAAATACAAAGTTATGCATTGACGGTTTTTAACAGATAGTATACATAAGTTTGACTTTATATGTACTTTTATAATTAGCTGATCGCATAAATGAATACAAATCAAATACTGAATTTCATATATTGGGATTCGACACTACACCGTTCTTTACATGTTTAATGCTTTATCAATATAAACATAGTGCTCTTCGTAGCAGGCTATTTTAAGACATAAATAAATAACTCCAATTATGGTCCGAAGTTAACGTCGAATTTTAAGGCACCAATCAAAAAACGTATTAAAATCACGTGTCGACTATGACCAATCGAACGAGTGTCAAAATTTCACATCTGCTTGCGGATTAACAGTATAGTATTCATTACCCGTGTGTTTATTGGACTAAGGAATACTAGTTTTAAGCTTTCAGTTCAAGTGTTTTTCACTTTCCAAAGCGTTGGGTTGTAAACATTTTTATGTGAAGTGTTAACAAAGCTACACAGCTACAAAGATATGTAAAGCTTATATTGAACATAATTAAATGTGTATTCTACAGACCTATCTTCATCTAGACGGGCATCTTATCTATTAAAATGGCTTAAGGTATGTATCTTAAAACAAGTTTAGTGTGTTTAAACCATATGTAAGAACAAATTGTATGTGTATTTCTACCAATAAACACTTGTTGAAAAACTATTTTTTCAGCTGAAAACATATTTGATGTTCAACGAAGTTTAACCGATAGAATTATCAGTGATATAATTTTGGTAAATACCTGAAATTTACATCCATTATTGTGAAATGACACTTAATTAATTATACAATTATAGTAAATTGAATTTATTTCATTAGATACAATAAATAATATCATAGACACAATGTGTTTTAAGTTTTGAATATAATGAGTAATGTATTGTTCTGTTAATTGCTTAGTTTCTGTATGTATAGCTTAATTGGGACACGGAAAGGGTTAGTTATACTTTATTTACAACAGACTATCAGATGATCACATGTCACCGTCACTCAATTGAAACCTGACCATTGAAAATAAGCATGGCATAGGTTTAAGTGGTTATTGAACTGAGATCACTATCAGTTGATCAAACTATACACAACTGTAGGACACGCCTAAATATCTACATAGTCAGTGCAATTCGCGCAAGATTATCCAATTTCGTATTACTATTCCCTCGAAAGAAGGACACAGAGTAATTAAACCAACCAGTTCAAACGACCATCCGTATCTTCTGGCTTTTTTTTTCGATCCTTTCGAGTGTGGTTCTGCTCTTTTACTTTGCAATGAATATGAACATTCTACAAAAACATAAATGCAGTAGTCGTATATCCTATTTGATTAAGTGAATTCACATAAACAACTTCTTTCGGTGGTAGTTGATTTTGAAAATAAAATTTCACCGACGTCTTATTAATGGACGATTCTTAAATGATAAAAAAAAAAAGATTAACACGATCAACTTCAAATCGGGATCATTTTATTGAACAGTATCAGGACGTATTTTATTGTTACAAAGCGCGGCTTGTCTTATTGATTCGTATTTCCGATTCGCTGTGGTCGCAGTCAATCTAATACAAGAACAACAAATCACTTTCTTCTACGATTTGATGATATCGTATCGGTTTCTTAATTCTCATATAAAGACAAGATCAGGTCGTTTGACGATAAATGGCGGATAGCAAGACATTCGTGTTTTTCCGTATCACAATGCTTCAGACATGTACAATAAATTTGTAGAATAAAAAAACAATATCACTTGACAAAATAATGATCAGACCTCGATTGTTCACGCTCAAGTAAGGCTTCGCTAAAGATTAATAAGCTTGATGCTAGAAATTATGAACGAACACTATTGCATTTCGCTTTCAAATGTGTGGTGAACGCATTCATGCTTTTTGTTGATATTTCTTAGAACACAACATTTAAGCATTAATTAATTTATCATATGAAAAACATACGAATACAAATTGTACTTGAAGCATAACCAGGCGCATAGCACCGCATACTCGTTAACTCGTTCGAGTTCATTCATACAAAAACAATTAAGCACAACAGCGTATATTTTATTAGTATACTTTTTAATTTTGAAAACGATGGGCCCAGAAAAGATCGGTCCAAACTTTATTTCAATTTATTTAATAAGAATATTGATATTCTTATAAGTGGCTGCTTAAATCATTAACAATAAGTCAGGTTTTGAAGTTCTTCATAATTCGTAAGAATTCGCAACTCCGTATTGAATACTGCATAATTTAGGTTTTGTGTGATATGTGGAAAAACGGAATAAGTGTAATGAAACCTTAAAGGGTTGTTGTCGCTTACTACGTTCTGCTCCTATCCCCATTCCCTAGCGTGCCAAATACTGCTCTGAACAACTTAAAAATTGTAAACCACATTTGACTTAACTCAACTTAACCTAGGTTTTCTTAATTGTTCTGTCAGATAGCATTTTAAAGTATTTGATTAACCCGGCGGCAATGTTTGTATAGCGACTAGGTTTAAAATTACACACTTATTAAATACAGCCTTAAGCTTTATGCGAGATTTGAAACGCGAGCAGCATTGAGCGTATTTGACATGTCATTCTATAACTATTAATAATGTCTCTCATAGAAGGATGTCACGTCTTACTGAGTTAATTACATATAATTGTTTTGCTACTTTATTTCTTCAAGTACGGCTCGACCCAAGACCAATTTCAAGTGACCTGCGTTACAGATAAACAACCTTGTCACTTAAAATCAAATCCATATTGACACTTATATAGTAGTGACATTTTTCAAAGTGCGATTGAATTTTATAATGGAAGGAATCTTATTTTTGTTATTTTGTCGACCAAACATGCATCTATGTGCCTTTATTTAAATCATCATACAATTAAAGATTTATTTGACGACCGTTTTTCAATAATGGAACACTTCATTGATCATAATGAAGGAATTTTTTTCAATTTTACAAGTAATATACTTTATTTACGTTCGATGTGTTAAACAAAAAGACATTTAACAGCCGATAGAGCGTAAAACAATATGTTTTATTGTTGTTACCGTTGTGTTGTCACCAGTGTGGGTATTTATGCTAAATTCACTATGTTCGGTATACACAAAATTTGCTCCGTGTATAAATTTGTGTTATTCTTTTTCGCGCATGCATTTATGACAATCCCAGTATTGTTAGCTTAAATATCGTGATCAACGTGAATAGTTAGTTCATGTGTTCATGCTTTAAAAATTGCCTACCAAAGTTGACTTAACTCTGTTCTGTCAGATGACATTTTACAGTTTTTGATTAACCCAATGATAAGTACTGTTTTGTGCAAATAATGATAGAAAATAAATAAAACAGAGAGTTTAGATACATACTTAAGGTGAACACCTCTCTATATAAGAAAACTACGACTTAGTTCAGCTTGCCCACTTGATAGCTCAATGACCATGAGGTACATTAACTTTCGACGTAAATTGCTTAAAAACTACGTGTTTGTTATATGAATAGAATACAAGATGTAAGAAATATAGGACCTGACATGAGTTGTCATATCATACCATATTTATTAAACGAGTTCAGGAATTTTGTTAGTAAGCGAGCCTTTGGCCAGCTTACTAACGAATTTCCTTGATGAGTTTAATAAAATATGGTATGATATGACAACGAGTGTCAGATCTTTTTTATCACATGCTTTTAAATGAGCAAATTAAATAAATATTTACGCAAACATAATGATTAATCCCGAATGTTGTTTACATTTCGTGACGTCATTCTACGTTGCAACTTCATTTCAGCAAAATAACAAAATGCGATTGGTCAATAAACGAAAACGCTTAAAAAGTATATTACATATGTGTAATATAAAAATATATGTAATGGTTATATTACATGGGAAACAGGGTATGGCATGTGATAAATGATGAAACAATACTTTTATCGATTAACCCCTATGAACGCAAATTGTGTTTTGTGTATCTGATTTCCACAGTAATTTGTAAAGGATTTGTTTGTTGCAATCAAGTCATGGCAAACTTGATGGATTGTATTTTAATATGTATGTAATTTTTCGAACACGCAATTTAATAAAACAAAAAATGCCAAAACGACATCGTCATTCTTTGTATTTCGAAATCTGCCGTCAATATTTGTATAGCGTCCAGGTTTAAAATTACACATTTATCAAATAGAGCCTTTAGCTTTTATGCGAGATTTGAAAAGCGAGCGGCATTGAACGCATTTGACATGTAATTTTATAACTATTAATTATGTCCCGATTTGTTTTGAACAAGTATTATATTATTCTGAACATCTGATGCCATTTCAGAGATCGATGTAAATAAGGAATGTTTTGTTAAGGGGACATGCTACAAAACACGAATAAAACATGTTGTGAAAAACATTTGCATTTGTTTTTACCGTTTTGTAGACATTTGTCATCTTCCGATAAGAATGGGATTACTCGGGCATGTGAAACTGTAGCCGGCAATAGCAAAATCGATCATATTGGTTTGTGGGAAATCTATGGAATACTCAATAAGAAACATCAACGCATTACTACGAAACAATTGAAAATACTGTACGTTTTGTTTTCTATAATGGAGCATGTGATTGTTGATTTGTCCTTTATAGCTTTGTAATTCATATTTTGCGGAAAGTAATTTCAGAGACTTCAATAGACGCTGATCCCTGCATTTAGACGCATGCAGATTAAAATTGATTTTTTTTCGACATGAGAAAATTTTCTTCCTTGCGTTATTTTGACACAACACATTCCTTATCAGCGAGTCAGAATAAATCATACACATCACAAGTGTCATGGTTATGACCCAGGTATGCTACGAATTGACATCACATCTGTTTATTAGCAACACCCTCTATCGATAGAAGGGGCCCCTCGGCCGTTGTTTAATCTAGACTCGATTTAATTGATGTCACTGAAACACATATTTGAATGGGAAATACATTATAACATCTATTTCAATGTTCATCTTAAGTAAACTATTTTCAAACTATTAGTTTCGCTGGTTTGTTCCGTTGAGATTAAAAACGTTTAGATTAAGTTTAGTGCAAATCACAAACTTCAAATTATAACATGGTCCAATTACAAAGTTTGAAATCTTTTTGCAACTAACAAAACTATCAATGGCTCAAAAAATGAATTTGCCCTGCCAATTGAATTCACTAATGCCCCATGGTCCCGATTGAATAGCCACATGCTTTTGTATTTAAATATGCTCATTAAGTTATACCAAAAAAATTAATAGGATATTTCAGGTATATACCCACTTTTATTGGCATTATACACTAATGATCAACATAATTATCTTCTAATAATTGAACTCTTTGTGCAATTGTCATTTCAGGCAATGTAAATTGAAACCCGTTGAATTGCTTTCATCACACGTTTTATACTCATAACATTCATGCAAAATAGCCCAATTATTGAAATAGGATCATTATAAAAGTTCGATAATCGTATACAATTATCAAGTTTAAAATGCCTTTTACATCTATTACATTGACATGATCTTCAATGCTAATATTGAAAATACAAAAGTAATGCAAATTGTGTTATATTTGTTTAAATATGTAATAAACGCGTTAACCAGCTAACCAAATGCTCTTTGGAAAAAGGCTAAAGTAACATCAAGCAACAGGACACTAAACCCAGCTGTTCAAAAACAAAGACAACCATGTCGATTAATACTGTGCATAGACCAACGGACTCGGCGTTTTCTTATTTAATATGATGATGTTTGTTATAATGTTATAATACATGAAAACCTTTTCCTATTCCTTTTCATTAATTTGTTTACAACAATCTTGTATTCAAAAAAACAAATGGCCCGTGAGCCTGAATAAAGCCTGTGTAACAAACATAAACCTCGGACAAATTGTCCATAGAAATCTTAAATGTTTTTTATATACACTGTTGAATAATGTTTGTTTGATAAGAACGTCTCTAGCATTGTAGGTGCCAATTAAACCATAATAAACACCAAACCAGATACATTAACGGTATACGTAGTTAGTTTAATGTCAATCAAATGTTAACCACACAATAATGTACACAATATGAATATGTGCGATAGAAAGCCATGCTATGGGGTTAAGAAATAAGTAGCTCTGACGTTCTGCATTGAGGTTTTCGAGAAACAGAAGACTGTTTTACTGACAGTAAGGGCATCAATTCGGTGTGACGGAAGTCAAAGATCTCCGGAATCCTCCGCAAGAAAGATCTCGTGTCTAATGGTCGTCATCTTGGCTTGTATTACTTCTTAAGTACACAACAAGTTATCGATCTAGTGTTATAACGCTGAATACGACGTGCGTTAAACTAGCGTAAAACTTTCCGCCGAAATTTTGATTTAAAGAGCACCGTTATCGTTCTTTTGGTTTTCAGTCGGACCTATTATCCAAACGATTTACTTTTCCAACATTATGTTGTTGTTTGTCAACTTTGGAAAAAGAATTTAAGGTGTTTATAAAACTATCCAAACCAAAATTGAAACTGGATTCATGACATTTCGCGATGTAAACAATAAATATTTGTTCAGTTTGAGAAAGAGAATCGAACAAATGCGATGGAATATTTATGCAGTACAGACTATAATTTCCGATGGTAGTACTGGAAAAACATTGACATTTAAAAAAAAATAAACTGGCTGTTATAATTTGAAGTTTGTGATTTGCAATAAACTTGATCTGAACATTTTTAATCTAAAAAGAACAAACAAGCGAAACCAATTTCGTGCAAATAATTTTATTATACGGCACAATACGAAACTACATACACACAAAGGAGAATAAAGCTGGGGTCACCACCTTGGCACGGCCAATGCAAAGCACTGGGGATAAACCGGTTTTAGAGCGCTCATCCTCACACTTGGCCCAGCAATAATATTAAATAATAAGTGTAAATAAAATGTAACCTCATAGCATTGCAACTCCGAATAAATAGTTATAAAAGGGAATTTAAGCGCATTCAATTTAATTATGTTTTAATTACTCAATGGTAGGAATGAGACCTGAGCAACAGAGTTACAACTTTTTGAGGCACGATGAATTGAAATTACGAACACGTATTTAGTAATCCCTTCTTTTTACATACAGATTTAAGATTATAGCATCGTATAGTTAATAGTTTAGATCATTACCGTGCACGTACAGGAAGAAGCAGCAATATTGGGAGTAAAACATCCATATAATAAGAAAATTGTACTAGCACTGATAAAAAGCTGCGTGATCTATACAGGCGTGTATTAATCAAAATAAATAAAACGAAGCTTACAAAAAAAACGATCAAGAAACGGCAATCAGAAAAAAAATATAAATAAAGTTGAAGCGATAACACGATGACGTCACCAGTAACGAAATCAAATATTAAAGGGACTGTAAACCACGAATGACGAAAAAAGAAAAGTTCTAAAATATCACGACTGGTATATAACATTACTTATTACTTAAAAAAGTTGTTGTTTTTTATTTTATACCTGGGCATGTCTACCCGGTTAACTACCAGTTAACTATAAATAACGCAAGTAGATTGATCATCATCGTCACGTGGTAAATCCAGGAATGCAAATTGCCCATGCGTAGTGAATTGTATACATTTTATAGAAAAAATGATCAATCTACTTGCGTTATTTATTGTGTGTGTATATCGTTATGTCACCAATTTTAGCGATGTACTTTCGATGTCACATCGCGAAATTTTATTACCGAATATACTGAAAATATGAACTTTTTTCGAGTAATGTAATATACCAGTCGTGATATTTTAATCAATATTAACTAATAATTGTAAAAAAAAAATACGGTATTTTAGAATTTTTCTTTTTTCGTCATTCGTGGTTTACAGTCCCTTTAAAGGGGCAGTTCTGTAAAATCGAAATACCAATAAAACCAGCTGTGTTAATTGAACATTATAGAAGCAAACACATAAAAGGGTCATTACATTATGTAATCCAAATTGTAAAAGAAAAAAGATACAGTGAATCGAAAACAAACAAGCATGTGTTTTTAAGTACGTCAGCATCATATCCTTTTGATAAAAAGGTGCTAATTAAATATTAAAGTGAATTACTTACATTTGCTTTAAGATATTTACATTTGCGAACACGCTTCAAAACATATCCATAAATAGATGGTTGGGAAATTCCATTGGTTAAATGCCATTTTAAAGAAACATTATATTTTGAAATTAAATCACTATATATTGAGTGAAATTTAGTGAATTTACGTCGTAGTGTATGATACAATCAACCTTGTTTTAGCAATTTTTTCGTTAATATACGGTTACGATCATTAAAATCTATAACACATGAACATGCTCTGGCGTATCGTACCAACTGCGAAATTTAAATACCATATGAAGGACCTTTAGGGATGTCACCATCTAGGAAAGGAAAATTCACAATTTAAAAGTTATAGTCGTCCCGTTTGTCATATAAACTTGTTTTAAGCATGTTATTATTAGTAGTTTGATGTAAGTCTAAATATGCAGCAACTTTATTGGATTGGCACGATCTATTTAAGGCCAGTTCTTTTGGGTAGATTGTGTGAATATATTGTTCATAGTATGGGTAATCTAAGTAAGTTTAGTATGTCATAAATGCATCTACTTGTAAGGTCAAAATTTTGAATCAAATCTAGTTGTATAGTTTTCGATAATTCTAACATAAAATCCCTTTCATAACAATATAAAAATAGATCAGCTATAAAAGCCGCACAATAAGTATCTCTACACTGACAATGATAATGTATGGCATACTAAATTAAACTGAAGTTGACTACGCCATACTGCAACTAAATTTGTTGATATCCTCATTCACCAAGTCGTAAACTGTAAAGGGCATATGTTAACATCATAACGTAATACATTTAAGACTCTTCCAAGAAGTTTCTGTCGACATTGAAAACTGTAGTGTGATCATGTATTCTTTGATTTATGTGTTCTGGCAAAATTTGTTAGGGTTGGGGTATGGTTTATGGTTGCATTTTATAACGTGTTTGTGAGTCATACGTGATGACTGAAATCATTAATTTATTTTATTTGTGTGATGTCATCTGGACAATCTATTACTCAGACATTTGACAGGCTGTAAAATGTTTCACTTGATTTCAGTTGAAGCTTTTGTCATCCACATTTGACAATTTTAAGTTTGCAGCTATTTGTTAATTTTCACCATAAACATACAGTACACATAATTTGCTTGCTAATATTCATTCAGATAGAAATGTGTCCCTAAAGGTTAAAACTGTCTTTATTTATTATGTTGATATTTCCCATAGACAGAGAAGGAATTTCTTTGTGGATAATTTGCAACAAACCATGAGCGGAGCCTTATGTTGTGAAAGCAGTTTCGCGAAAATCGAAGATCATCTGGAGCGGTGGAATAAGTGAAAAAAAATAACTATGAACTAGTCAGGTTAGTGATGAAAATCATGGCTGAGAAGGGACTTTTTTATATCAGATTCGCCTATCCCATGAGAACTACACCTGCTTACGCCTCCTTTCAAATTAAAAAGGTTTAATCAGCGACGATGCAAGGATAGCAACGTTTCGAATTGACTTTGATCGGGCAAATGAACAAATTAAGAATTTCACAGGGTGTAATGCTTTCACATTTTTTTAGCGTCACACAAATAAACAATGTGTGCTATATTATCAAATTATCAAATTTACATCCTCCGTACTTATACGATAATTAATTGAAAAGAGGATATAATTATGAACAGATGTGTACTTGTAATGCTAGTCAATGCGACAACGAGACCGGCTAGTAACAATTCTTTACGGCTAGTAACAGTTTTGTTGGACAATTTCTGGAAGTGTAATTTCTGATTAAATAGGTTTTGTTGTATCTCATCTAATGGCTTAATTATTGGAGACAAAATCATGCAAACTTAGCATAATTCATATTCCTCTCTTGAAATGTACATGATGGCAATTAATAATCTAATTAATGCTCCACATGTTATGGCTGAATATATCACTGCATACTCACCACTGTGGTTATTTTTTAAACTATTGTCCACCTGACGAGTGTATTAAATAAAACAATAACACGAGATTTGATAAATTTCAAAATATGTTCATTTTGTTTTATTGAACCGAACCATATTAGTGACCGGTAAATTTAATAAGTACATTACATCATACAACATCTTTATATTACACAAA
Source organism: Dreissena rostriformis (assembly GCA_007657795.1). Taxonomy (NCBI): domain Eukaryota; kingdom Metazoa; phylum Mollusca; class Bivalvia; order Myida; family Dreissenidae; genus Dreissena; species Dreissena rostriformis. Next base: position 26,333 of record VMBQ01003654.1, read on the forward strand.
TACAACTCATTAAACGACACTTCTGAATAGAACTGTTCTATTGTGTAGCATCATTAATGTAGATGAATATTTTATATTGTCGGACACGCGTGTGAACATAATGACGACGAATGCAAACACGTATCTATTATTTTGTTACTAAAGTCCAAAATGGAACCGTTTCAGGCAGTGTTAATTATAGGTTCGATAAATAAGCTTCGGTTTAATTTTAACAAAATGCCAGCTGATGAACTGACTTTTTTAACAAAATAATAATGGCAAACTTAGTAAAGAACAATTAAAATCAGGGCTAACTGTGCGTTGCCAAATTGTTGATGAAAAGCGTTACAACCGCTTTATTATTTTTCCAATTACGATTGATGATTATTCCATTAACGAACCTATATTTTAAACATTTTTCTTAGTCATGAGTGTTATCTTACTTGTTTTAATAAACTTCATGTATTTGTTTGATTCTATGAAAAAAAAAGAAAATTGTCATTTGACCAAACTGTGAAGACGTCCCTTTATGCTATATGTGAACCATGAGAAGTTTGTTTATACACCACTGTAAACATAATTTATTATTAAGAAAACCAGTCTGTATGAAGCAGTAGTAAATCCATTGGCATTTCACAAAAATCCATATGGTTGACAACGTGATTTCACATGTTGGATACAAGTTCATCCGTATCAAACATCTCATTGAACATCAACTGAAACAATCGGCTTTCAATACATAAAGAAATGTAATAAACACATGGAAGACTAATAACTTTTATCAGAAAATCAAACAAAACACATACAATATCACCTTGAATTTAAATAAAGTTTAAGCTTAATGAGTTAACCTCAAAATATGTAATTATTCGTTGTCTTTCACCAGATTAGAAAACCCTTGTCATAACCATATATTATTATTCCATCTTCCTTCTATACAGGTTGTGTCTCTCTTTTAATGCAAAATGTAAATAACTGCAACCAAAAACTATTCATAAAATGAATTTACCTTTTTTAACATTTCTGTCCAAAACCTTTTATCGAAGTATGTTCTTTGAATATAATGGCATGTCTTCGTCTAAATAAATAAACCACATCAATGTCTTTCAGTAAGTGCCATTTGAAATGAGTTATGTCAATAATACGAGTATGTCTTTTTCAGAATAAAATGGTTTATTTTGTTAATGAACAACACAAAGTCATATCTTAACATGCCTCAAATATGTTTTATGTCCTTATTTGTATAGGCATTTAATTTCAAAGACACCACAGTCCTGACATTCCCCCACACTAGGGTAGTTTTATTTAATACTGCAAGCACTTTCAATCCAAATCGTAATCCTCAGAGGTATGTCATTCCACTTAACTGTTAATTTGAATTTACTACACTTATAAAATTACAACGCTTGAAAATAAATACAACCCAACCAAAATGAGAACAATAAACAAGTATAATTTCATTTCAAAATCTTACTTCAACTAAAATAATCCAATGTATCCATATATATTTCATACACTGGTTTAGTCTTCTTCATTAAATTTCCACACATATTGCAAAGTGAAGCAAACGACTGAATTAGTGTAAACATATTTGTTTTATTTATTTTCAAAAATATTACTTCTATTCGTTTGCTCCCGAATGGCAGAAAATGTTGCATGAAATCATCGTGAGCACTTTCATGTGCGCATGTTGCTCAAAAGAAGAATGACCGATAGAACAGAAACTTTTTATATTGTAAATAAAGTTATAACAAAAGTTTTAGTACTGTTTAAGTTTGAATAAAATATGTACAATGAATCAAATTTTTAAGTTGTGTTGGCCCTTATGCCTATTGCAAACGAGTACTCTCCCTTTTCGGTGTGACGTCTGGATAACCACGCGCGTAGTGAATGTTATTGCGGGTGTGTATGGAGATATCGGCTTTGCGTGGTTAAACACGCTGTAAATAAACAAGTTTGACATGGATTTAACGGGAATTAGGTCAATCTTAGAATGTTAAGCGTTAATTGTTGGATTGTCTGCGTCTATTCAGAAATTATGTTACTCGATTCCTTAACCGCTCGATACGCGGTAACCGGAGGATATATCCACATTGCGTGACATTAGCATTGTGTTATTGTGTCAACCATTGTGTTTACCTTGTAGACACCTCTTTAGCTCAACGAACACTTATTTTCATGTTTCTATATAAATCACATTTAATAAAACTATACACACAATTTAAATGATTCACTGCCTTCGAAATATTGGTTTTGCCTAATAATTTTATATTCAAAAAATAATCTAAACGTCTAAAGCGTTGTCTAATATCTCTGTTAAAATTCCGACCCAACCCGGCTGTCATCAAGGTAGGCTTAACAAGTAAGGAATGTTCGATAAGAAATTGAACGTAATCGTCTGTTTATTTTAACATACAAAAAAATGCATCTTTATCAGCACATGACCAAGTTATTACAATGAATGATTACACCAATGAGTGTACTTCAATACCTTGCATGTTCACTACATGAACAGCGTCATCAAATTTTTTAACTTATAACACAATCGTTCTATTTCATATAAACGATTGGAAGAAAAGTCGTGCAGTGGATATTGGAGTTGATATATTTGAAATAGGAGCCTTGGCGATCATCGTCACGAGTAAATAAAAGGTAATTTTGATAAGTGAAATAATGAAATTGTTGAAGATGGATAACATATGGATAAGATAATTCAAGACAATTGAATCAATTCGTCTGCACATCGACATGTTGTTCTGTATCAGCTTATTAAATTTACAATGTGAATTATATTCTTCAACAGTTATTGTCATCCATAAAACCGTTGTTGTAAGTTTGCATTCCCTTACATCTGAATATTTAACGCAATTTTATTGACAGTCAATGTTTCCGCTGCATAGTTATAGCAAGTAATCTAGTTTTAAACACATATTATATTTCTACGCAGAAAACAAAACTATTATAAACGCTAGCTGCTTCAGCTGCTTCAGCTGCTTCAGCTGCTTCAGTATACATTACAACCCACTGAATTTTAAACGGTATAAATTGGGTAAACATTGATCAATTGTGCGATAATATCCCCACATTCACTACCGATATAGGGAACTATTTTGTGGAAACATACATGCTTATTTTACTTTCAGTGATACATAAAGACACATCTGAACAAAAATTGTCTGTTCCAACGTCTCCGGAACACTTATCGTATTGAAAATGGCACAGGCTGATAGCACTAAAGCAATCAAATTGGCATACCTTCATATGGTTATTGTGCGCCGAGTAACGCAATGTCTGCTGCAGGTAATTATAACACAACAAAACCCCCAGCACACATTATACCAGTTCATAGCAGAGAATGCTGATAGAATCTTCGCAACTCAATTTGGAAGACGCCCCTTCGAACTGCTTTCATCCAGACAAGTTACCACTGACGAATTACCGTTATATCTCGTAGAATTTCTCATCTGTCATTTGTCAAATTGTGCTGTCGTCCCTCAAACCATAACAGATGCACTGCAGAATCTGAACCAAATGCGAAAGGAGTTGCACACCGAAAGTGTAATAGGTATTGGTGACACATTCTTTACTGGGCACATGGAACGTGTTAAAAGGCTGGTGACATTTTTGTGCGAGTTCTTGAACAACGAGCAGTTGACATCGGGAATACAGGAAGAAATTGCAAACATGTTGCAGCCAAATTTTGACCACAGTGATGCGGTTATGGAGGAGTACAATCAGCACCAAGCGCATGAGAAGTCTCACAGGAACACAATACACTCCTTCACAAACGGTCATTGTTAATCTATTTTTTATAGATTGAATTAGATGTATTCAGTAATTTTAATTTTATTTACGAATTTAGGCATATATAAGTATTTTCTTCTTTTTGGCGTAATCTATATAACATGGCACTTCGATGTTCCTGTATTTGTTGAAACACTGAAAAGAACCTGTCTTCCTTGTCTACACTATTCTGTTAATGTCCACAGAGCAATTGGAGCTGCATAGAATGCTGAGAGAAAACGTCGTTAGTATTCGTGAAGGTATTGATAAAATGTTTGTTATATAATTGTTATAAATATACACGTATGCATCTGTATTGGCATGTTTTACATTACCAGTGATATATAATGTATATGATATAGCGTGCGTTTGACTTATTTTAGCAGATGAAAGAGGTCACCAATCCGACCAAAAGGCGCTGCCAGCTCGGCCTGAAAAATACCCGATTAAAGTTCCAGGTATGATAAATATAAAGATGCCACATAAGCAGCAATGATGTATAAAGGTTTGGCACAATACGTAAAAGATGTGTAAAAAAACTATGTCACATTTGTTTACATTATCTGCTTTTAAGGTTATGGATTTGCCTTGAAATCATGATAAACGTACGCAATACTCTAATGTTTTGTTTTCATGAAAACCATGACATGTTTATGTGTTTGTCTGATATATATTTTAAAATTTACAACAGCATTTGTGGTAAGTGAAATGTGTCAACAAAACGGTAATTACATGTACTGCAAATCATCAAATCATATTGCTAATTTTTACTCCATGTCTTAAATCTTGTTAAGTCTTAAAACAGAACGGTTTACGTAATTTCGTTGAATATTAATAACTAAGCGGTCAAATTTCAGATTTGGACTTGTCAGATTTTGCTCCTACATAATATGAGCTTAGCAGAAAATATCACATTTTGACCAGATGGGTCAACATCTCGTTTCCAGCCACATTTATTATTGTTTGTATAGTAAGAATGTAATAGTCTTCGAACTTGAATTTCATTTTGTGATTATTTAACGTTTTTCGGAACAAAAAAGACAACTTCAATAAACAAATTTGGAAGTATGTTATGCTCTACTGTTCGCATAACTATAAATATATTGTACGTGAATGTTTTTGTTTTCTTAGGTTGCTTACAAATGTAAGTAGTTTGTACTTGAACGTGGTCTGACGCATGTGTGGGCTAAAATCGTTTATCATTTGGCAAAGTTATTGCTATTTATTTGATATTTTTTTGCTTATTTATGTTAGCAAACGGTGTGAGGTTTGTCATTTTCATAGCAGAGTGTTTTTGGTGTGGATTGTACCTTATAATTTGGTGATTGAATACTTGTATCATATAAATACATTACACATGGAGTTCAAAAGTCAAATATGGCCATAAATTAGCTTGTCAGGGTCATAACAATGTCATTCATAGTCATATATTTATGCCCCGGAAGGGTGGCATATAGCATTTTAACTGTCTGTCCGTCCGAAAACATTAACAATGGCCATAACTTTTGCAATATTGAAGATAGCAACTTGATATTTGGCATGCATGTGTATCTCATGGAGCTGCACATTCTGAGTGGTGAAAGGTGAAGGTCAAGGTTATCCTTCAAGGTCGAATGTCACATTTGTTTACATTATCTGCTTTCAAGGTTATGGATTTGCCTTGAAATCATGATAAACGTACGCAATACTCTGATGTTTCGTTTTCATGAAAACCATGACATGTTTATGTGTTTGTCTGATATATATTTGAAAATTTATAACAGCATTTGTGGTAAGTGTAATGTGTCAACAAAACGGTAATTACATGTACTGCAAATCATCAAATCATATTGCTAATTTTTACTCCTTGTCTTAAATCTTGTTAAGTCTTAAAACAGAACAGTTTACGTAATTTCGTTGAATATTAATAACTAAGCGGTCAAATTTCAGATTTTGACTTGTCAGATTTTGCTCCTACATAATATGAGCTTAGCAGAAAATATCACATTTTGACCAGATGGGTCAACATCTCGTTTCAAGCCACATTTATTATTGTTTGTATAGTAAAAATGTAATAGTCTTTGAACTTGAATTTCATTTTGTGATTATTTAACGTTTTTCGGAACAAAAAAGACAACTTCAATAAACAAATTCGGAAGTACGTTATGCTCTACTGTTCGCATAACTATAAATATATTGTACGTGAATGTTTTTGTTTATTTTAGGTTGCTTACAAATGTAAGTAGTTTGTACTTGAACGTGGTCTAACGCATGTGTGGGCTAAAATCGTTTATCATTTGGCAAATTTATTGCTATTTATTTGATATTTATTTGCTTATTTATGTTAGCAAACGGTGTGAGGCTTGTCATTTTCATAGCAGAGTGTTTTTGGTGTGGATTGTACCTTATAATTTGGTGATTGAATACTTGTATCATATAAATACATTACACATATAAATTAACAACTTTATACTAACTTTATCATGTTTTCTGTCTAGTATATCAAGATTGGCGATGTTGAATGTCTACGCATGTTTCAATAGCTCTATATTCGGACACATCTGTTATTTGTTTTTGTTTGCTAAGGCTGGCATTGTAAGGATCCTGAATATCGAGACACTTAAAAGAGTGTTTTAACATTGTGTTCATGCTCCTTTATTTTATTTACATAATTAATGAAAATGCGTAACAAAATGTATGGACATACTGTATTTAACATGCATATATTATGTATACATTTAAACAACTGTTTAACTTATGTTCGCTCGTAACGTTACAAGAAAAGCGGTTAATTACAATTCGAATTGGGTATACGGTACTAATAATTTACAAAGCAATTTATTGTTGTTGTGTCCCAATGTTTAGGGACAGGACAAATAACATATATAAAGAGACACACCTTGTTGATAGGAGCGGGTATGTTACTTGGTGATAACGCGGGTCATATTGCAGTGCAAAACAACTATTTGTTTCCTCTTATCAGTTGTTGTCAATTGAACCACGTTTGCTTAATTTTATTTTAGAAACTGTCATAGAGATGGCTTTGCAAATCAATAACGACCGTGGTGCTGAACATATAGCACGAGATCTTGCTAACATAGTCAACAACCAAGATGCAGAGATAAGGTCCACAACACTTCGGGAAAATGCTAACAGCATCAGAGCAGCATTCAGGGAATCATTTTCGTTCGCAGGTTTGTTTAATGGCCTCTTTTCGTGTCAACACAATAAACATAACTGCCTATAGTATGTATGTTAATATAAACTAGTTATCATGCATGTTTAGAAAGTTAATGTAAAACAAATAAATATATGGATTGAGTTTATTATCCCCACGCTTTTTGAAAAGCGTGGGGATATTGTGGTTATCTCCGCCGTCCGTCTGTCCGTCCGTCCGTCCTGGCCACTATCTTCTCCTACACTATAAGCACTATAACCTTGAAACTTACACACATGGTAGCTATGAGCATATGTGCGACCCTGCACTATTTGGAATTTTGATCTGACCCCTGGGTCACAAGTAATGGGGGTTGGGGTGAGGCCGAGTCAGAGATTTTTACTCATTTTTTAATGTTATTTTACATTAACTTCTCCATTTCTACACCGATTTACTTCAAATTGATACTGAACATCTCTTGTGACAATACGGTCAATCTCAACTATTTATGGCCCCATTACCAACCCTGGGGCGCCCCGCCCACATAGACCACGCCCACCCAAAAATGGCCATAAATGATCTTGTCCGGACCATAACTCTGTCGTTCATTGTGGGATTTTAACAGCATTTGGCACATTTGTTCCCCATCATTGGGCGGTGTGTCACGCGAAATAATTACGTCGATATCTCCAAGGTCAAGGTCACACTTGGAGTTCAAAAGTCAAATATGGCCGTAAATTAGCTTGTCCGGGTCATAACAATGTCATTCATAGTAATATATTTATGCCCCCGGAAGGGTGGCATATAGCATTTGAACTGTCTGTCCGTCCGTCTGTCTGTCCGTCCGTCCGTCCGTCCGTCCGAAAACTTTAACATTGGCCATAATTTTTGCAATATTGAAGATAGCAACTTGAGATGTGGCATGCATGTATATCTCATGGAGCTGCACTTTTTGATTGGTGAAAGGTCAAGGTCAAGGTCATCCTTCAAGGTCAAAGTTAAAGAAACAAAGTAAAGGGAAGTAACAAACTTTAAAGGGAGATAATTTATATTTATCATTTGGCAGGTACTTATCATTTATCATTAGCAACTTGATATTTGGCATGCATGTGTATCTCATGGAGCTGCACATTCAAAGTGGTGAAAGGTGAAGGTCAAGGTTATCCTTCAAGGTCGAATGATAAATATATCGGGTCTGTCCGTCTGTCAGAAAACTTTAACATTGGCCATAACTTTTTCAATATTGAAGATAGCAACTTGATATTTAGCATGCATGTGCATCTTATGGAGCTGAACATTTTCAGTGGTGAAAAGTGAAGGTCAAGGTCATTGTTCAAGGTCAAATATCAAATATTGTATATGGCGTCTGTCCGTCAGTCCGAAAACTTTAACATTGGCCGTAACTTTTTCAATAATGAAGATAGAAACTTGATATTTGGCATGCATGTGTATCTCATGGAGCTGCACATTTTGAACGATGAAAGGTCAAGGTCATCTTTCAAGGTCAAATGTCAGATATATGGCATCTTTCCGTCTGTCCGAAAACTTTAACATTCGCCATAACGTTTGTATGCCCCCGAAGGGTAGCATATAGTTTTTGAACTGTCCGTCAGTCCGTCCGTCTGTCTGTTCGTCAGTCAGTCTGTCTGTCAGTCTGTCCGTCTGTCTGAAGACTTTTACATTGCCAATTACTTTTGCAATTTTGAAGACAGCAACTTGATATTTGGTATGGATGTGTATCTCATGGAGCTGCACATTTGAGTGGTGAAAGGTCAAGGTCAAGGTTATCCTTCAAGGTCAAGGGTCAAATATATGGCTTCAAAGCGTGGCAGTAGGGGGCATTGTGTTTCTGACAAACACATCTTGTTTTTTCACTTTACTTCATAATTCAATGTTGATTATGGGGAATTGAATATATGCATGACTTTGAAATTTAACTGGATGGCATTACTAACAACATGCGGCGTGGGGAAACGCGTCGGCCGAGGCCGCGCCATTTCTAGTTATGAAATAATTTTGAATATATGCTTTCATACATGCACCGTGTACTGGTTTGTGTCTTGTTTCATCTTTTAAAAGATTGGTTAAATTTGTTTCTAATACATTAACGAAGAGTTTAATATACTAATTTAAAGCGCTAAAGACCGTAAAGAGATAGTTGAATTTTTACATGAACAGTTAATTATGTTCTCTTGTTAACTTATACAGCCCTGCATTGTCTCTAACAAGCTAAGATTAGTGACTAAGTTCATGTATAGCCGATACTATGTTTTGAATTAGCGCATGAAATGTAAAATGAGCCATATCACAAAAAACGTATATTTGTACAATTCAATTAGTCTTTGTTTTTATTCTGCACAGAGTTGTATGCAAGACAAGGTTGTATACAGCTTTGTGTGACGCCAAACACGATCGAACACTTACTTGAACTGTTGGAAGAGTGTGTGAGCGGCGAATTAACAAAGAAATTGAAACCCGTGGAGGATATTATCCGAAGAATTCCGAATTTCGAAAACTACAAACAGGACGCTGTGCTTTACCAAGATCATTATGACTCGGTGATGAAGAATATTGGTAAGTGCTGTGTCCATTGATAATCATGTGACGTTTTGCCTGTTACAACACAAACTGTCTAGCAATCGTAGCTGACAGTCTTTAACATGTGTTTGGAGCTTCTCGACTTTTTGTCGATGTGTTATCACTTTAATACTATTATATTGCCTTGTATTCAGGTTTATTGACAGGTTGCGTATAAGTGAATGCATTCTACCTATAATGCAAGTAAAATATTTCGAATACAAATTTACTAAAAAATGTTCGAACTTATGACATGTAATCATATTCTAAAAAATTAACATAACTTTCATGCAGAAACCATTGTTGTTAATTTTATTAGTTGTTTACTTAATTCACATTACTTATTTTCCACAGCTTCTCAAATGGGTCAGATATTCAACAAAAGAGGTCTTACTTCACCAAATGAGAGCCCATGTCCAAAAGTCGCAATATCATCTGATGGAACATTAGTTGTCAGTGTCATCTGTCCATCTATTCAGGAACGTGACAAATATGAAACTGCAATTAAAACAGGGAAATTTAACGATTGTTTGAAGACATTGGAAAATAACTTGCGAACCGTTTATGCAGCTCCAGACATGGTGTTGACGACTACGGTGGTAGAGAAATCAAATGACATTTCCCAAGACGCAGGTAACGCATATAAACTAACTTTAAATTCTAATGTGAGAAGGTTAACTCCAGTTCATCATGATACAATATTTTAAAACTGTGCTCGTCTATTATAATTATGGGTATGGGCATTGTTTATATTTGTGTTAAGTTGGAATTGCATGACATATTTTTGTAAGTTAAAAAGTGTATATATGATATCAAAAGATTTACATTTTTGCAGCCAGGCAAATATATATTCATTGGAAAAGTATGAATAAGTATTAGAAATACTTCTTTACCCTTTTTAGGTACTCGCGAAGTTGTTCAGACAAGATTTAACTGGGCGAATTATTTCTTTGAAAAGTTAGAGCAGATGATATTACTCGTCTGGGAATAGTAAGTATGAAATTTGTTAGCATGATGTCTATGTTATGAAATTAAAATAATATTATTATGTATTGCAATAATGTGTAAAACGCGATTTACCTAACTGATTGTTATGTGTTCATTACAAAATAAGTCTAACCCAATTGAACACTCGCGTTTCATGATTTTTTTGCATACTTGCATTAGTATGTGGATAAATTAAGGTGAATTGAGTAGTCTATGACTAAATGAAGATATATTAGACTCGTGGCATAGACAAAAGAAGTCATCGAATACGACCATTTTAATACCGCATACCGCTTAGTTTTTTACGAAAAAACTTGTTTCGTGAAATAGTTATGTAAACGATTACTCGCGTAATGCAAAACACATACCATCCAGTATATAATATGTGTGGAATGAGCAGAAATATGTATTTATTATCCCTTTTGTATTTCTTAAATGTCCATATGGAGTGAAATCATTTCTTAATTATTAAAATGTAATTTGCATACAATATAAATATATTTTAAAACAAGTAGAATCTGAAAGAACATGTTTTTCCTTAGTAATAACTACTTACGCGCATTGCTGATGCAGTACACCCCAAAACAATTAAACCATTTGTTTCTTGTGTTACATTATACATTTGCAATAATAAGGTTGTTCTAAAAAATTTGGATAGCAAGTCCATTTTTTTTTAGAAGTTTTTCATTGTTCATTTCAAGAACTGAATGTTCCCTAAAAAAGCATAAATACATTTTATTTTCAATGATATCGTTAAATTATGTCTCTATATATTTGATAAATAAGTTTTGTTATAAAGGGCATGGTTTTAAAACTTACATAGACTCATCGGCGTTATCATTTGAACTAACTGCGAGGCATATATGAAAATGAAAAATCTTTTGTTTTAAATAAATATATTTGTTATTTTAAGGAAAATACAATATTTTGTTTGTTATAAAATTCAATTTCCATAATTTCATAGCAAATGTTCTCATGATCAATATATAGCTTTGCATGGTTAAATACTTTGTTTTTATCACACGTTTTATGGATTTCTTTTCGATTTGTAATTTTTACTTTTTAGTTTTTATAAAGATCCATGTTTGAAATCAAATAACAATAGTTTTCTACATTTAATTTTATCTAATTAGTACAATATAATGTTTACTTTGTTTATTTGTTTTGGTCATTTGTTTAAGAAGACTGCGCTTTGTTCAGTTCATAAAAACATCAACAATACACAACAATTACATAAATTATTTATGCACATTGTTTATAACATGAGATCGATGAGCTACCGTTAGTATCTATGCATGCTACTCTCTGTACATACGTTTGAAGTTAGAACTGTGGTTTACCAGAAGTTCTTATTGAACAAACAATACCGTTACTTTCAATGATGCATTCCATTATGAATTGACCACCTTGACTTAATAGCCTCGAATTTAAAACTTCATTTAGGTGCCAGTATTTAGTTAGAAAATTGTTAGGAAATTGTCCGAACCACAAAAACATTATAGTAAAGTCCGTCCTATTTACCTCTTTACACCATCGCTCCCTGTCTGCAATGCACTTTTCACCTTTGACATCTACACTCGTACACATCTTATTTTGCCGTGTGCCGTAAGATACATGTGAGTCGAATTTGTTTGTCTTGAGTCCTAGCAGAAACTCACATGAGCATTAGCTTGAATGTCAATTGCCGGTTAACAATTACCCACGGTACTTGATTTTCCCATATCCAGTGTACAAACAATAGAGTTGCTCTAACATATACTCGCAGTATATTAATAGTTATGATAGTTCGCAGTTAAAATGTTAATGTGCCAATTCTTAGTGGGGGGGGGGCCTTTAAAATAAAACAAACTACTGGTAACAAATAACTTACAATATAATCAAAAGAATAATGTATAAATAATACCACAATAACTAATTATATATATATATACTTTATTCCGTTATATGAGTAACATAAACAATAAGTTCATTTTTAGTATAATATATGAATCATGAAACCATAGAAATACTGTCATGACAGAACTGTTTATTACCGTCAACCAGTTTTTTAGTTTAGGACAATCAATCAGGTTGTTCGCGGTATTGAAACAAGCGTATGCTCGCACATCGATTACCACCCTTGATAAGGATTGTGTTTATTTCAGTATGACTTCGCCGTTTATTTAACGAGTGGCCTACTGGGGGCTGACGAGGCCAGTACCAGATGACAACGACTGTTTGCATGCCGGTGGAGCTGCTAACGCGTCAACTATATTTTTCGCCTGCGATTTTATGCTTTGATGACATGGATTGTTTTATGTACGACAGTTGTGTTTAAAATTAGTAATACAAATAATAGGCTTTTCATTTGTCTATGTTTTCCAAGAAAAAACAAAAAAGTACATAAACAAATGTTAACTGTTATTGCCTTACCTGTGGCATCTAAAGATAGTGACCTTGACACTGTTAACCAGTTTTTATATTAATGTTTGGTTTATTTATTAGTACTAAATAGTGTTTTAAGATATTTTATGAAGTGTTATACATATTCAATATTGGTATATGGATTCTGATAATGAAAATTAAAAAACTAATGAACTAGATTGTGTTATATTAGCTTCAATTTGTTAGACGTTTCTATATGCATTTATTTTCTTTCATTTTATTTTTGTCACTTTTTATATATATATATTGCTTAAAATTACATTTTCTTAAAGTCTCAAATGTCTTCATGAGTCATATAAACATTTGCTTAATTTGAATATATGCGAGGGTTAATAAACCCCGAAGATTATTTGTTTACGTTAAAAGTATTAAAATAAAGTGTATTGTCAGAAGATATGATAATTATGTTTATATATTTTGTTATAACCAGACATTGCAATATAATATGGGAACTTTATCACACTATCTATGACACAATTCTGTTTTCAAAATGATGAAAATTGATAAGCATTTTTAACACTTCAGAAACATATCAATAGTTTATAGTCCCATAAAGTTTTTTTCATTCAGTCAATTAATAAAACAATTATTTCACAAAAATAATACATTTGGACTCGAGTATTAGTTTCCCTTCTTCTTTATCAAATAATAAATACAGACATCTGAGTCAGAAGTATTTTATAATCAGTATTGGTGGCAACAAACTGTATAGTTAGCTATATTGCTGAAATAAATGGTGTTGATGGTGGTGGTGTTTTTGTTGATTATATATGATCCCTGTATAGATTGAAAAGGTTTGTGTTATCGGTGTAGAGTATTGTTGGAAAGTTGTGTAGGAAAGGAGAAATGTAAATAAAGTGATCTAAATTGTGTTTGGTGTTTTTGAATGGCAATACTCTGAAATCATAATTAATTGTGCCAATTAATGTGTTTACTGGCAGATGTTAGCATGCAAACATTAACATAAGTTGTATAATTGCAAACAAACATATAAACAAAATACAAGAAAATAAAAAAAAAGTTGGATCCGCCGGGCTTCGAATATGTAACCTCTGGATTAAAAGCTTACTCAATAATTTATTGACCGTCCTACTGTTATAAAATCCGAACAAATATATATGAATAAATAGAGAGTCAATAACCGTGGTATGGCAATAGCAACCCAAAATAAAACATATCGCTTATTGACAGTTACATGTGTGTGGTTGTCTACGAATACGAACAGTCTGTTGTTTCGGAATACATTTGCCATTGATGAATAAGTAGTAAGTGTATTTATCCCCACACTTTTTGAAAAAAAGGTGGGGATATTGTGGTGATCTCCGCCGTCCGGTTGTCCGTCCGTCTGTCCGTCCGGTTGTCCGTCCGTCCGTCCTGGCCACTATCTCCTCCTACACTATTAGCACTAGAACCTTGAAACTTACACACATGGTAGCTATGAGCATATGTGCGACCCTGCACTATTTGGAATTTTGATCTGACCCCTGGGTCAAAAGTTATGGGGGTTGGGGTGGGGCCGGGTCAGAGATTTTCACTCATTTTTTTTAGGTTATTTTACATTAACTTCTTTATTTCTACACCGATTCACTTCAAATTGATACTGGACCTCTCTTATGACAATACGGTCAATCTCAACCATGCATGGCCCCATTCCCAACCCTGGGGCGCCCCGCCCACATAGGCCACACCCACCCAAAATTGCCTTTTACTATAATTTCTTCATTTCTACACGGATTCACTTCAAATTGATACTGAAC
>VMBQ01003654.1:41602-96968 GCA_007657795.1 Dreissena rostriformis
TTAATTGTATTGTAGATGAATGTTTGATCTGTTTGATTTGTGATAGTTGTTTGATCCGCCCATATTTGCTTAAAGCGGGACTGTACGATTTTGTCAAATATTTATGATTTTTTTAAAAATGTGTTGAAAATTAGTATACATATATTTCAATATAAATTAAAATAAAAGTTAAGAAGAACATGTGTCGAAAAATGCGAAATAAGCCAGATATTTAAATCTGAAATTGAAAATGGCTTCCAGCAAAATTCGCCAGCATATATATAATGCATGTACAATGTGAATCTAAATTTAGTTTTAGTGCAGATTCGTTTATACGACACAAAGACACAATTTTATTTCCTAACAAATACGAGTAAAAGTGTCGGCATCGGCTTTAACCAGCTCTAACTTGTCTTTGCTGAATTTTATGAAATTCGTCTTCAATGTATAATTTGAATTGCCTATTTTGTGTCATCGTAACATAATTTTATCCATATATTAAAATTTAACACATATAAAAATCGTACAGTCCCGCTTTAAGTTGAATGACCCTACATAACCCCAAGGATTAAGGTTATTTTTGTACCCGAAGTAAATTAGCGGATAAACAGTTTTCACTGAGTTCCGAATACTGACTATTGTATCGGTACTCTTTTTATATATTTGTAACGACTTTGTTTGTCCCGAATCAGATCATATGACACAAGAACACACTTTTAACTTTCAGGACTTATTCATTTTACAATATTTGTTATTTATATAAGATTTAAAAGAATTCAGAACAATGAATCTAAACTCAGTCCTGTGTTGACTAGATTGTCCACAACACAATAAGTATTTTATCAGAATTCTGATTTAGTTAACTAACAATCGTATCAACTAATATTCAAGAAAAATATTTCAAAATTGAATTGACAGGACGCAGGAACGTATAAAGTTCTAACCGTCAACAATATAAATCTGCTCTCTACGAACAGCTTTATATGAAGTACCGTGTAAATTATGGTAACGATATTACCCATTTCTTTGTTATTTAATGTTAAGTATCGGGCCTCATGTGTATACAGCTGTACATTTGTCAAGTTATGTAAGTTTAAAGAGTTTTCTGTTTTGTGGTTATAATAGGGGTTTTAAGCAAGTTTTTGTTAGGCACATTATTCAGTATTGTAGAAGATACATTTTAAGCCAAAACACGATTAAATACGTTTAGTTTTAAGATACTTCGATCTTCATTTTTTTGTAAATTGTTATGTGTTTCCGTAAAGTAAGACTTACGGGCCTCAGTCATTCAGGCTTGTAGTCGTACGATATCGGGTGATGTGTACATGATCGATTTATGTCTATTTTGATTGGCCAGTTTAAGAAAAGTTGTTCAGTTTGAGTTCATGGAAAGCATATTTCTCACTTTGGCGGTAAACGCTGCTGGGCGATTACACGTATTCAATCGGCAGACTATTTGACATACACGGACAGTTACAGCATTGCGACTAGAGCACTAGCTGGTAAGTAAGTGTCCGCAACATACGGCATTTGGGTATGTTATTTTATTTTCCATTACAATTTTGATACTCGTTTTTGCTAGGTTTGAAATAAATTGTTGTTTTATTTAAATATTGCAATTTATGCTTATAGGAATAAAGTAAATTGTTGTTTGCATTTTAACAAGTAAATGCCGAATTCGTGTTTCTTTTTTAAAATATTTGTCAAAGCGGAAACTTGCAGGAACATGTATAATAATGACTTATTAAATGTCTATATCATTATCTTGTGTAGACGCTTTATGTGTTGGTTGATTGAACAAACCATTCGAGTTTGATTTAATTGAATATTACACATAACGGTGGAGTATAACATTTAAAATTCAGATGTTAGTTGGTGAATTGAGTATTATATGCGCAACTCTTTTGCACACAGTGCATTTACTATATGCATTCAAGCGAGTAGCAATATTTTATAAGAAACTTATGCATTTATGGAATTCAACAAATTTGTGATAGCCTTATAGGACATTGTACCATATATATTTATATGGTATGACTGTAAGACAGTCGTTAATGACAAAGTTTTTACTAATGTCATTTATTTTAGCCGTTTCAATGTGGTGATTCGTATGGCATGATAGACGTCAGGTCGTCAACGCACCGTTAGCGTTACGCCAGTGCTACATGAGCATCCGCAAGTCTACAGGGCGTCATACTCGTTGACAGAACCTACGACACCTCGTTATAAGGCGGCAATACTGGGAACCGTTCGCACCGTTATACGGCCGGTCACGTGATACGTCTCAAATACGTTCTACTTCCGGGCATAGTCTGCTCTGTGTTTGACAGAACACTACTTTCGGGCTTGATACAGCTCGGGTATCGCAGTCTTCTTCCGGTCATAGTCTGCTCGTCTATCTACAGTCTACTTCTGGGCTTGATACAGCTCGGGTATCTACAGTCTACTTCTGGGCTTGATACAGCTCGGGTTATCTGCACTCTACTTTTGGGCTTGATACAGCTCGTTTCAAGTTGGCTACTTCGCAGAACACTACGACCGGTGCTTAGTTCCGGCTCTGGTTATTGACGGTCGGACATAGGTTCAGGTCGTGACACTCAATACTTCTCCACCACTACATCCACCGTTCAACTTTATCATCTACAGTTGGACAACGTCATATATCGTCCAAATATTACTTGAATATTGGATTTTAACTGGCCATTACCTTTGATACTTTGTTGTTTATTTCTGTTCATAGTCATATCATATTGTAAATAGTTTTTTTTAATGTTGTAAATAAATTGATTTCTTGTTCACGTTTATTTGTATCTGGTTCTGAAGGGGTTATTGCGCTGGGTTATCATAGCTTCTGCAATCCTGACCGTTACAATTATACTTCCTTAACATAAGTGGTCAATAACAATCCGGATATAAATCCCATTAAACTTCCGCGCTCTATTTCATAACATCATTCGCCACAATGAAGTGCGTGTATGTACTGTGTTGGATTCTTATGGAAACATGCACCATGTTACAAATAAACTTTAATTCAAAACCGTTTGTTATGATTTGGAATGCTCCTTCGGACAATTGTGAGATTTCTTTTGAAGTGGATCTTTATCTCAGCGCATTTGACATCGTCGTGAACTCTGGTGGTGCGTTTGAAGGCGACAATATGGTGATAGTTTATGAACTTGGATTTTATCCCTATATCGATGATGATGGGAACTTTGTCAATGGAGGGCTTCCTCAGGTATGATGATTGTAAATCCGTAAATGTTTACTCTTAATTTTAAGAAATTCAAGTATGTTTTCATGAAGGGTTTAATAATCGACTTGTGTTGTATTTCTCATCAACTGTTTTAGTAACCGATAACTAGTCTTGTTTTGTTTTGTTTCTTGGGTGTAAAAACGTTAACAAAGGATCCGACAGTGCAAAACAAAATTGACGATACCAATAATAGTCATTAGTTAATGAAGCATTGTGTAATAATATATTTGCCATGGTTAGTAATATTTCTTACATGAGAATTATGCCTCAACATGGAGAATGTAATAGACAATTTATTAAAACAATTACTGAACATACATTATTATATCATTACTCCTCTTTCACCTATCTTTGACGGGTGTAAAAAGATACTCACCAATAATGCTAGCCTAGCATTAAGCCCAGAAATAAGTTTACTGCATTTAACTTAAATGCATGCAAAGCAAATTACATAGCAATACACATTTTACAATATTCCAGCTTGACAACCACTTGCTGAAGGTCACACAAGACGTCATTGCCCTCATACCGGATGAGAACTTCTCCGGGCTTTCCGTCATTGACTGGGAGAGGTGGAGGCCGATCTTCAAGAGGAACAACTACAACGATGTTCAGAGACAGTACGTAACGGCGTCAAAAGATCTCGTGCGTAAGGCGCATCCTGGCTGGTCTGACGAACACGTTTTCGAAACGGCGAGGCAAGACTTCGAACATGGGGCAAGGTTTGTGATCTTATGTTTCTATCGTCAGGTGTTGTTCTGGTTCAGGATATGTGTCACTTGCTATCAAGCTAACCAGTAATTCAAATTAAAAGTTATCCAGAATTGTATTCACAGAATTTCAGTAAAAAACGGACACGATGCCTTTTCTGACTAAAGAAAGGATGATCATACAACACGTAAATAATCCGAACAGTTTTACCAATGCATCAAGGCATTTGCAATTTAACAATAGAATTTATATAAGTATACGTGTAATTAAAATGTTATAAACACAAGTAGAATGTGATACAAATTCCATGCTCCATGTAACTGGCTTCACAAGAGATATTATTCATAACATCTTTCTAGGCAGTTCATGGAGAAAACTCTTATGTACTGCTCTGGCCTTCGTCCTCGAGGAAAAAGGGGCTACTACAGCTTTCCAGGTTGCTACAACTACCAGAATCAGAGGGCTTGTGACACTAACACGATAGAACTGAATGATGAGTATGCCAATAATTATACTAACTGAGGAATAATATTAATAATGCCAATAACTCATGAATATAACTAATATGAAGTGATGCCAAAAACTCATGAATTATACTTGTTTGCAGTTATATCAATACGTCAATAATAATTCCCGTATGTAGTAATAGCAATAACTCGTGAGTAATACAATGCAGTTATGTCAATGTATCAAGAGTAATACAAGTATGCAGTTCTGTCAATAACTCATTACAAATACAAGTATGCAGTAATGCCAATAACACATGGATAATTCTCGTTTACCGAGAAAGGTTAGCCGAGAACTATCACATGCATTACCGATTCTAATACCAAAAATAGCTGTAGTCACTTTATAAAGGACATAACATTTAACATTAAAATTGTTCGTAAAAGCCGGTTGTTATTTAGATTGATTAATAAAGAAATAATGCTCATTGTTAAGAAGGCCTAGTACAAGTAAACCCCAACTTAGAAGCCCTAGTGAAATAACTATCTTACCTAGAACCCATTCATATCACTTCCATAGGCTAGACTGGATGTTCAAGGCCAGCTCAGCCCTTTTCCCATCCATCTATCTCCGAGAGCGATATGGCGACCATCACGCACGTTATGACATGGTACACGGTATCCTAGGGGAGGCAATGCGTGTTAGACAACTGTACGATAGTCCTTATTAACCCCTTGTGGCGTACACTCGATTTAGATAGGGCGACACTGACGAGTTTTATGATGTGGTGAGTCAATTATAATCAATATAGAAAATGGATAGTTGCTTAAACAAATTTCTCAGTAACCATACATAATGTTCGCTGGACATCCACTGCGTCAACTAGTGTTTTATTTTTGTTTTCCAAATGTTAAATACATGTATTATACACATGTGAAGTAAATTTGATTATAACTACCATAAATGTTCTTGAAAATCGCTTAAAAGTACCATGTATATAATAAACTCTTTATATATTAACACCGTAAGAACACTTTAAATCTGTGGATTTCTTCAATAAATTGCTAAAAAACACATTCTTGTTTACGAATTATTGGGAACCGAGGGAAAGTGCAAACATCCCCCTTGCAAGTCCTGATTCGTTTTGTTTTTATGCTTTTAACAGACCGATCTGAATAGCACACTTGTTCAGACGACGGAAGCTGAATACAACGGGGCTGCACTATGGGGCAGTCACGCCTCGTTTAAGACACGTGATCAGTGCTTGGACATGCGCAACTATCTTGACACCACTCTGGGACCGTTTGTAAAATATCTGCAAGATGCGGCGAACGAATGCAGTCGCACTAAACGCAGCGCACACGGACTATGCTACAAAAGGACCAGAAGAAGTGAAAGAGAATATGGAGTAAATTCTCCAAATAAAACAACCTCCTCTAATGCCGTCTTCAGCATTTGGGAAACGATTTTCTCACTATTAAAACATCTTTCAAATTGGTTCATATTTTTGAATTTCCTGCCCGGAGAGCATTCACATTTGAAAAACGTCGGTCCTGTTCATTGGTGCGAATGTTTTTCGGGTTGGAAAGGTAATGCGTGTAATATTTCTGTTCTTGAATATATTTGATGTCTAATAAAGTCCAAAATGCCAATAAATTGTGTACTTTGGAATCGCCTGCATCATGTGCAATAATGCGTGTTTACAAATATGAGTAGCTAATTATTTACAATGCTCAGCTAAATTGATGATCATTTAGTCACCCGTAATGGCCGCCCCCATCTTAAACGAGATATTTTGCGGTTTGTTTGGCTAAGATGCAAAGTTTGCACATTTTATACTGACTCATTTCCAGCCATCACAACAAATTAAAATTATGCTTTATTTTTAACTTTTTATTTAGTTTACCCTGTGCATATTTTTACCGATTACATAATTTAACCAAAAACAAAGGGGGTCACATTGTGTCGCGAAATAGAAAATAACATTGTTTATTTCCTTAAAACCGCGTGCATCCTAAAAAAATAATCTAGTTCAGATACGTATTGGAAAAACCAGAGTATCATTCGTGTACACTTAGCGTAAGTAATGGTATTCATTCCATATACTGTTGCATCGAGTGAGCCTATCTGACTTAGACAACAGGCACAATTATAATTTGTTTTAAGTTGAATACACAAACGACGTCGATTTTAATGCGAGGCTAAGCAAACAAAAAGCACGAGCCTTTGCGAGTGCTTTTTCGTTTTCGTGCCGAGCATGATAAACCTGATCTAAAATACACACTAACCTATTATTATATTTATCCCACTTTTTATTCAGTAAACCTTTTTATTTAAACAAAATTCATTTAACTGGATAATTTCGCTTGATTAATAACGTCATTTTGTCAAAAAGAATGACGTCATTTCGTGCCGTGGTTTAAAGCAGAAATTTAATCAACAGGCTTTAATCAACCGAATTCGCTGTAAAAGTGGGATAAAGTCACTTCTTATATACTTATCACATTAAAAACGCACGGGTTATGTTTATTTCAATATTTCGAAATTTGAACGAGGTATGAAAAACGCAAGTCGTACATATGTGATAATATGTCTATTGAACACGTTTCATGAAAATGGATCCATTTTTCATAAAAAAGTACGGTTTAAACACACACACTGCTGTTTTCAATGTTACAAAGGATGTTTAGCTACGATTGACTTTTTTGAGCGGAATGTTTATGAACACGTATTACTCTTAAGTAGAAAAAAACTGAATAATACAACTGCTGTAATTGCCGATTGCTCCCGAAGTATTGTTGTTACCCGAACGAGTGATCTTTACATGCAAATATGGATAAACAGACACGTTTTGTTTATTTCTTTGAAAACATAAAATTAACAAAGATCAATAACTATGTAATACTAAAGATATGGTAATTCTAATTGTGTGCCTTATCATTATATTAGTTTTTGGAAGATTCCATTCAATACACTTAAAAATGTTAATATTTTCAATATTTATGAACTTGTGTTCCGCACAAAAAAATAAACTAAGGGAAATAACTCATTTTAAACTGACTATAGAGTTATGATGCGTGTTATTGCCATTTGTCTTAAAGCCATTTATCATTTTAAAAAAATGATTACACGAACAGGGTTATGCTCCACACAAGAAACGAACTACACAAAAAGTAAGGACAAACAAAAATATTGACAATATAGTTGTGGTTCTTGTTTTGTGCAATTATGGTAATGTCCTCTATCAATGCAAAAGTTTTATTTAAATATTATTATTTACTTTATTAATGTCTGGCAAGTTTTTGATTTGTGCGGCGTAGAGATCCGTCCCGTTCGTGCTCTAATCATTTTGTCTGATATTTTCGACGACAAAACCGCTTAAGAAGTAGTAGCGAACAGATCCTTAAGATGCTTTTAACGCGTTTTACATGAACGTGATATACTGGTATCTCAGGAACGTTTCCAGGGACTAATAGGTAGTACATATATGAATAAGTATATTTGGCGATATGTGTGACCCTCTTGTTCATGCTTATTGTTGCCTAACACTATTTAAAATGTTGATGTATAGTGTTTTTAAAGCTTTTGTATTCAATGTTACGGTTAAAGTATTAATATAATATAAAAATTTATTTACTACGCATTTTATTTTTCCAATGATGAAGTCCTTATGTAAATACCATACGCTGAATATGTTGTTAGAAATATCCGATTTACAGGATATTTTGAAATCCAATGTAATCATACAAATTCAGCGTGATCAATGCCGTGTTGTTCTTGATACGCAAATAATAAACCTCTTTCATTGCCGCATTTTAATTGGTTATGCTACTTTGCAGCATAACTTTTAAAAATAAAGCAAGTATTTCTAACAGTGGACACGGTATTAAGTGCATATCATGCTATTTTTTTCAGCTCCGCGGCCAAATATGTCCGTTGTTTTGTTGAACGTATGTCAACTGTAAGAACGACATGCACGGGGATAATCAATTAAGATGTCAAGAAAAAAGCTTCATGAATGTGTGTAAATACATAAGTTCAACATATATTATAGGGATATTGAACATTCAAAAATAGTATCTGGAGGTAAACAATTATGTTGACAACCAATTAGATGATATAAAACACAAAAGTTCAAACAAAATAGAAGAATAATGAATCTCCAGAGAGGGAGAGACCCTCTTATAATCATCTGCTGGTACAGTATGCAAGGTATTTAACGAGCATTAGGTTTCCTCTGGATAAATGCGCATTTGGCAGCCTGTCTTATTAAATATCGTACGAAAGATAAGATAATAATTACGATTAACTTATTGAATAGTCATAAGGTCTTTGGGCGAATATCTATGATCTGTTTTTGTATATTTTAATTCATTGCTATGGTACCTTGTACGTTGTATAGAGTTCTTAACTGAAGGAAAATATTCACATACATGTCTTCTTATTGTGAACTGAAATTCAGTCGAAACTTAAATTTGACTAAAGATCTTTGAGCAAACAGGGCTCTTGTAAATGCGTGCATGTTATCTTAGTAACTTAGTAAAATTAGTATAGCTTCACAATTAAGGAGAAATTCTTGTTAATAAAGAAATGCAATTATTTCCAATATGTGCGTTAAACAACATTTTCCAGTTGTTGTGTTTGGTTCGTGATTTATTATGGGGTACGTGTGAGGTTCGGCTAGCCATCAAACCGGTCTAATCTCCATATGATTAACATTGACCGTCCAAATGCGGTGATCCCTGTTTTAGTCATGTTATGTTTATAGTAGGTGTTATGTTAAATATTTGAAAACTAACATCTGGATCATGTACATACTCAAAAAGTACTGAAGCTTTGGATAATGGATCTCATTAAAAAGATATAGGGTCTGATGTGGAATATGCACTTTAATTCAGTTATGTGTCCTAAGACAAATGTTGTTATGACTATGGTTATAGATGTTATGGTTATGCAATAACTAAGAAACGAAAATATGGATCCTGCGATACTTAAACAGCTATGTTAATGAACTTGGTATGTGGACAAAGGGTCATGCGTGGTTATATGCTCGCTATTTCAGTGGTGTACTTCTGTCCGTTTATAAAATCTGAATCCTTGGAAAACAAAATAATGAAACTCAGTACGTGAATAGTGGGCTATACGGATAACATGCACGTTATCTCATGGTGTTTTGATTATGTTGTTTGTCAAACAAGACATTTGATTGCTATGGTTACAAAAAATAAGTGAAAACTAAAATCAGGGCCCTGTGACAAACAACTTAAAAAGTAGTTTAGCTTCGTTGATAAAATTCGGAAAGTGGATGGAGAACAAGATCGGTAATATGCACGTTATTTTAGTTTCAGTCAGTCGTCAGACCAACACTGTTGTTGCTATTGTTACTCAACTGTGAATGGGAACAAAATTTGCATCCTTAAACGTTCTTTAGCTATGTGTAGGAAACTCACGAGATTCTGTTCTTAATCCGACAACATAAACCCGGTAGGGGACTGCAAGTGTGTCTTTGACAAAGCTATTGTTAATTATAAAGATACAAATGTAGCTATCATTCACTTGCTTTAAATGTATTGTGTTGCCATCAGTTTCTACAAGTACGTAGTGTGATAGGGTATGCATATACACTAATCTTTTAATGACTGCTACTCCAATCAAGACTGAGAGAAAGGTTCAGTGTGAGAGATACTTGGTGAAATATTAGTGAGTTCAATTACTAACAGTGCATGCTTTTATTGTGAGATGTTTTCATGATCATCCATATAATTTTAACTTATTACTAAACATTTAGTCACTTGTTTGTCCAACCTTTCAAGAGGTAGATAGCTATATCCAATTGCCACTAAACATTTATTCGTTATAGAATAGTCTACACTTGGTCACCGGTGAGAAAATGTTCTATGTTTATATAATTGTATTTTATTGAATTGTATTGTATTGCATATTATTGTGCATTACAGTGAATTATTTAAATTGTTATTATCATTGTAATGTGTTAATTATAACATGATTCTTATTAATGTTGCAGACCATTATTTATAATATTGATTAAATCATGGAACTTTAAACCCCTTGTGTTATAAACACAAACCCCTGCTTAAAATTGCGCCCCACGTTGGGCGCCATTTGTTACAGGGGCTTGTGTTTATAACACAAGGGGTTTAAAGTTCCAAGTTTTAATACTATAAATGATGTCTGAAACATGAATAAGAATCATGTTATAATTTACAAATTACAATGATAATAACAATTTAAATAATTCACTGTTGTATTGTGTATTAACTCCGCTGATGTCGAAAACATCTTACCCAAATACTTAGGTTTTTGAGTTGGCAGTATTGGTATATATGTTTAACGTTTCCATCCGGTAGCATCAATACCTTATAAGTTACGCGACACAATATCCGATGAACGGATGGACAGACGGACGGACGAACGGACGGATGGACGGAAAAACGAAGAAAGGCAGATATTTTCCACCACCACCCGCCCCCTCTCTGAAAAGGGTATGCGTCCTAACAAAACACAATGTTACTTTAAACACATTTTAAGGTAGATGCACAAGACAGTTTAAAATACCGATTATGAGTTTATATAAGTCAAGAATAAATGTCAATAAACATGCTTCACAGTGCGAGTGGAACTCGACTTGGTATTTGAAAAATGATTGGTTGATTAAAGAAGAGTATCTTAGCACTTAAAACAATAATACGCAGTATGATTTCCCAATAGATTATTTGACTGAGACCTGTTCCACACATTTTCTGGTTGGTACTCACATCAGTAGACTTGCGTTATGCATAACGTAAGCATGAAAGGCGTATCACGAGTGTATATAATTCAACTCAACAGGGTAACCTATAATGTTTTGATGATTGTTTTAGTTGTACATTTATGTTGTATTTAATTCTAGTTTACAATGCTAGAATTATATTAAGGCAATCCGTATACGTTACGGTTGCGTTTTAAAGTCCATTTTGTAAAGTTGGACTAGTGTCAAATTGTAGCCGTTTTACATCGAACCCAGTGGCTGGTTATAAATGCATTTTAAATATATAATAAAAAAAGTGAATAGTTCTAGCAACAACGATGTGACATTCATATCATACATTTAAATAGCATTAGTTGAGCTCTAGAAGAAATGTTAAACCTCGTCAAACATAAGAGACACACCACCAGGAAAAACAATCCTGTTATCATCCAAATACCTTATTGTTGACCGATAGAACGAGTTTTGTGACATGAACAGATAACAATTGATTGTGATTGAATGTGTGTAATGTTGAACGATGTTTAAATGTATTAATAAATCATGTCGTCCGGTAGGTGAATATTAGATACATGCGAATATCTTTTATATAATTGTTCACGTTTGTATTGCGTAAAGATGTGGACAAAATTCAAACAAGCGTTTATAGGAAGCTGACTGACAATTTATTTATTACCCTCAGTATAT
Source organism: Dreissena rostriformis (assembly GCA_007657795.1). Taxonomy (NCBI): domain Eukaryota; kingdom Metazoa; phylum Mollusca; class Bivalvia; order Myida; family Dreissenidae; genus Dreissena; species Dreissena rostriformis. The sequence goes on from VMBQ01003654.1 coordinate 53,446, forward strand.
TTAAGTGACTGGATTATTTCTGGACGTTTTAGGTTAAGGGAAAATAATACAAACTTGTGTGATGTGATTTTGTCGTCTTCAGGAGGAATGTATTGAGTGTCATACATTTTTTAATGTCTTGTAACTGAAACGTTTATGTTATTTTTTCATCTGGACTGCAATAAGAATCCGGTTTGCATTGCTAATGAAGTGGAAAAAATGAGTCATTTCTATCTTCAATGATCTCAACCATTTGCTTAATACACTGTTCAATGAAGGATTTATAGTGTCTGTTACATTTAATACATGGCTCAAGCAGATAATACTCAAGCGAACAAATTGGCATATCTTCATATGAGAATTGTACGTCGTGTCTTGCGATCCATGTTAAACTTTCTTGTAATACGCGACAATCCACAGTCCACTTTAGACAGGTTCATTGCGGAAAATGGTGACAGAATACTGGAAACCCACATTGGAAGACAACACAGACAGATTGTATTCCCACGACACAGTAAAGTTACTATTGACACGATACCGTTATATCTGATGGAGTTTCTGATAGCTGATATTCCAGAGTGTTGTGTGGTACCACGTAACATAAGCGATAACTTACACGAAATAAATCAAATCAGAAAAGAAGCAAACAGCGCAATTGTTACGGGCATTGATGATACATCATTGAGTCAGCATGTGAAACTGTAAACATTGTTGTGTTTCTTTATGGACAACAGTCAGTTGCAATTAGAAGTTCACGAAGAGATTGAACACATTTTACAGAGTAATGTCGATACCAGTGAGGATGTTTTAGAGGAGTTTAAACAGCTACATGAAAACGAGAAAACATGAAATCAATATCATCGTTCACACAAGGTCAGATTTATACAAAGTTCTATATAATGTTCAATTTATTTTGTCTTTAAATATTGTATCATTTTAGATGTTCTGTATTACCATTGCTGTGTTATATTTGTGATTTTTTATAATGGAAATAGCATATGTGTCGCCATTTTTTTTGTTAATCTGAAACAAACTATATTTCTATGTTGCTATGATAAATATGTTTGTGTAGTGTGAGACTAGTTTATGCTTCGTACGTATAAAATAGGTTTCTATAATCACTGTTTGTGAAAACTTATTGAAACATTGAAGCTTTTTGCATTATCTTCATCTTAATGTTAGTGGAGAGTAACTAGCATTATATATATATGTTAGGATTAACTGCTTGGTTTATTTTTTATTCCACAGATCATCTTTAACTTCATAGGATGGTCGAACAAGACTTTAGTATACTCGCAGGTAACGTTTAAGTATAAGTATCACTATATAACTATAATAATTACAGTATTGATAATTGCAATAAATAAATGAAGAACAATACGAGACATGGCTATACTCACCAATAACATGATCAGAACTTTCATCAACAACTAACCCACCAATAGTATAACAGTAAGTGTTTTTGGTTTGTCTTACATTGAACAAATGCATTTTACTAATGTAAACGTAATTGAAATAGGTTATATAAAATAGCAACGAATTGTTAAGATTAAAACAATTAAGGAAGACGGATATGAATTTGATTAAAAAGATCTTGCTTCAGATTTATTACGGGGATGTATTTAGTGAGTAGGAAGCAAACAGGTAAAGAATGTACACTTATATTATGATAATGATACACGACCTGCGGAGAAAATGTGCTGGAATAGCAGCATGATAGTTTGTAACATGTCAAAAGCAAAATATAATGTTAGGGATATGTTTTGTGTTATATAAATTTAACTGCATTTGAATCAGCGGAATCAGCACCAGCAACATATCCTTAAAAGATTGATACGGTGAATTGATCAACACACGTATAATGTTTAATTTAGGTTATACAACTCACATAAACTTACTGTTTAACTAATGCCCAACGCAGACAAAATATGTTCTATGTAAAAGCGTTTTATATAATACACGTAGTGTGGTTTTCATGGTTTACTTGTATCTCTATTAGGTGCAGCTGACGTTTCTGGATATTCTGCTGATGAAAGAGTGTTGCCCCCTCGACCTGAGGATAAGTACAAGATGCAAGTTCCAGGTATTAACGATTATAACAAATTGAGATTTCCATGATTAATAACACGTTTTGTGAGTTTTATGAAAGTCATACGTGAAGAAACGAGACGAGGATTATGATGTTTTTCAACCAAGTAATATTGGTAAGAATTAATTTCAGAGGCTGTGATCGAGATTGCAGTGCAAAGCACCAATGATGCAGTTGCGCCATATCTGGTTAATGCGATCAGCAAATCTGACGTTTCTGAAACTTTGACAGGAAATGAAAGAGAAATCAGGAATACGTGTTTAAACACGTTTTCATATTAACGAGGTTTGTATGTATATGAACTGAATACACGAGCATGCATTGTATTGCCTCGTCGAAAACATATATGTAGTTGTGTTGTTAGTATGTTTAGTTTCCATCTGCATGTGTCATGTAATCATCTTAACAAAATATGATGCACGTAGGGATTCACTGTAAAGTATGAGAACACGCATCAAGATACGCAATCAAAAACATTTAAGGTATGTTGAATCCAGAACATAAAACATAAAGCAAATAACAACGTAGTGTGTATTTACTTTTATCAAACAATGACTTCGTCATAAAAATGAAAATCTTTTTTTTTACTTTTTATTCAAACTAGATTTTTATGCCAGACAAGGATGTCTACAAATATATGTGAGGCCTAGAACGATCAAACATTTGTTTGAACTCTTCGAAGATTGTGTAAGTGGTAAGATAACAAAACAATTGAAATCCGTGGAGATACTGATCCGATGTATTAAGGATGAAAACTACGAATAAAAAGCGGTGCTTTACCAGGATCACTATGACTCGGTGATGAATGATATAGGTACGTTTCTTATACTTTTAAACGAGATCATCACGTTTCTGGCATTATGACATGTACAATCAACAACGTTTTAAAGTACATGCATGTACATGTTAAGAATGTGGTCATTGTATGTCAATATTAATGTAAAATAAATTGTCTACAAAGAAACCCACAATTTTTTAGGCGTCATTCATAATGAAAATAATAGTTTCTGTTTTATACAAAAACAATCATAAGCAAATATTGTAAACGCTGTTACATATTAACTTGTCCGTGCATGACATATACCTTTCGTTTGGCTATTTAGCCCAAGAAGACTTATAAAGTCATATATGTTCGCCAAATTTATCGATATTAATTTTCTACAATTCATATTATTTAGTATACTGTTGTGGTTTTTGTTTCGAATAAAGCAGTGTTTATATTAACTATTTTTAAAAATGTGCACTTGTTAACAGTTCTCTTGATTGTTAACAGCTTCCCAAATAGTGCACATGTTTGGCGCAAGAGGTATTTCATCACCAATCGAGAGCACAGTTCCACATGTTGAATTATCAGAGATAGGAACCATTCTTGTCAGGGTCGCCTGCCCGTCTGCCCACGAACGTGATGAATATGAACATGATATCAAGGAAGGAAGATTCAATCATTTGTTCAGGCAGCTTGAAGTTAATTTGCGAGATGCATTTGAACAACCTGACCTTGAATTAAAAGCCACTGTCCCAGAGAAGCGAAGAGCAAAATCAGAAGACACAGGTTATATACAATCAATCGCATTTTTACCGTAATACAAAAAATTGTCATATGTTTACAATTATGTATGAATTGATGTTGTTCAAAATTAAAAATATGAGTAAATCATTCATTTCTAATAATTCATAGAACTTTAAGTCCAATTGATCCATAATTCCGTTCATAGTATCTCAACTGATAACTTTAAAATAAAAAATAAATAAAAAAGATAAGACTTCAGGTTTGTTGTGTTAAATTTATATCTCTATGTGAAATTAGTAATTGATATCTAAATTGTCATTTCGCTAAAGTTACGACATGCATCATTAAATGAAATACATTCAACACAATTCTCTGAATAACTTCTCTTCTTATGTAGCATTTTCTGCATATATATAAGCTATAAACCATGTGATTTGTATATTCCAGACTCTCGAGACACGTTGGAAACACAACTTTCATTTCAACTTGTATTTAATCAATTAGTTAAAACAATAAAACGAATGTTGCCACTGGCACTATACAAGTAAGTAAAAACACATTTGAGGCAAAACTTTAAATAAGTTAAGAAACCAAATACCGTATGTATAGTATTGACGTAACGTTTGTAGATTGTTTTGTTATTTGTTTGTTAAATGTTATGAAAAGTATATTTTCCTGGTTACAGTCCTTCTTATCTGCTGTATTTGTTTTTTTTCAGGGTTGTATTGAATAGGATCTAAATTTGTCATGGTTTCCATTGAACACAACACGTGAGGATTTGTTGAAAAAAACGATACTTACTATTAGTAATTATTTGTATGATACAGTTTCATTTGTTCCGTACATAGTGTACTTAAATGTAAACAAAGGCTGACAACGAATTAATAACAATGGTTGTTTAGATGCTATTATTAATTAGCAAACATTTAAATTAAATGTACATTCATTATTACTTAATGATTATTTATAGTGTTATCTGTATAGTTTTTATGCAAGCTAATAGGATATGAAATCAATATTTCACAATTAAAGTATCCATTTGAGAAACTCACAATCGATGTCAAATGATTTGAATATTCAATGCAAAGTGTATACTTGTTTATTCGACAATGTTTGGGGCGTTTGATAAAATAATATGATAGCTAGTTTTGACATTGTGTACAAGTTATTCAATTAAGCATAATATTAAGAGGATATTTTTCGGAACGATGTCTTTTAATAAGGTTTTTTAACAAACTATACTAGTTTAGTATACAAACTCTATAAACGAGCAGGAGCATACGGAATGGACTTCACCACGGAGAAGTCGAAGTGCATGGTAAACTGCCCGACCAACACCAGTGTAGACATCACCATGAACGGCAAGAAGCTAGTAGAAGTGACCAGCTTCAAGTACCCTGTCCAAAAATGGTACCAGTACCGCTGAGGTCCGAATGAGAATTGCCATGGCGACCGCAGCGATGACCAGACTAAGCAGGCTGTGTTCCATCAGATACCCACCAATTACAGGCTCTACAAATATCTCGTATTCTCCATCCTATTGTACCGCTGCGAGACCTTGACGTTTCACGCGGACACGGAACGCATGATACATTTATTTGAACAAAAATGTCTTCGAGGACTACTCCGCATCTCCTTCACGGAGCACAAGAGCAACGAGTACGTCCGGAACACGACCTGAAAAACCTTGTTGGCCGAAAAGAGCCCCTACTGGCGACCGTCAAACGACGTGTCTGGTTTGAACACGTCACCGGACACGACTCTCTGTGCAAGACTGTTCTCCCGGGCACGCTAGAAGGAGGTCGACGTCCCGGCCGTTAGAAGAAAAGCATGATAGACAATGTGAAAGAGTAGACATCCCTTCCAATGGATGAATTACTCTCAGCGGCACACAACAGACCTGACTGAAGGAGGATTTCTGTATCGTCGTCCCTCATTTCCCCCCCCCCAACAGAATTTAAGGGAATGATGAAGATGATGATTAGTTTACCTCTTAAAAGTACTATTTTAAATACAACGGTTATTGTTTGTTTTTTTAAACAAATCATCGGAGTTGTTTTAGAGTCAAAGGTACACTACAATTAATATGTAATCACCGTGCTCATTCATACTGATATTTCGCTTCCATTATCTTTGTAACATAGTTTAAGTGTATAATGATTCTTAATACGTGTGCATCGTTTCGTCGTACATTTACTTCTGATTCATCAGTCAATGCACTAAAAGTGACATTTTTAATAATTATAATACGTTTCTAATGGTATATATTATATTCGATATCTACACTATCAGAACCGTTACATAACTTTGAGGAGTGTATTTTACGTATCGTAGTTCAATGTCAAATTCGTTATAACTCATTCGTGATTGAAAACAATTGACACACATTTGATTTGTCAATAAAAGTCATAAATTGAATGATTTAATGGAACTGTGGAGTCCAAATACAGCGACAAAAATATATTTAACCATAGAATGATTTGTAATTAAGACCAACAGAAACTCCAAATGTTACAATTGCTTCGCGTTTGTAACGCTTTATAACTTGATCAATTTCAATTTATGACTTCTCGGAAAAAAACTGGTATTTTCGTTATATGTCTCTGTCTTTTGTGTTGTTTTGCTTTCTTGTGAACACAGTTCTTATTTGTTTTGAATCTGCAACACTGTATTTGTTTTGAAATTGCAACACATGTATTTGTTTTTAATCTGAAACAAATGTATTTGTTTTGAATCTGCAACAAATGTACTTGTTTTGAATCTGTAACAAATGTATTTGTTTTGAATCTGTAAAAACAAAAACAAATGTTTTGAATATGTAATAAAACTTTGAATCATTTTCAACGCGTCAATCTGTAAATAAGTCAGTCCAATTTATTGTTGCGTCCACATATTAACGGTATATGTTTTAATCGAAAACATTAATGTAAAATGTATCGTGTTCTACAGTTTGCGTTTATTATACCTCAATGAAAAAAATATTTTAATGTTAATGTTTCTTTTTATAAGTCATGTTTGCTTTTCTGTGAGTCAATTATATTCCATGTATGAAGCTTATGTCATTCTGTTTATGAGAATGACATTTATACTGTGCAAATTAAAGTCTGTTTGTTTGTCCGTAATGTAATATTATGTCAATTACAAATTGAATACAACATGTAAAAGATATTTTTCAATTAGTAAACTAATGTTCTTATTAATTTATCTTATAACGACCTTTTTCATTACTGTCCGTATTTAGAACTTTAATTATATGCCTAACGGCACAAATTATCAAACGTTTGTTTTTGGTTTGTTTAGTAAAGTAAAGAAAATTGTTGCAAGTTTCTAATATCTGTTTGCATTATAATATCAGGGACATCATTGGTCTTTCTCAATCTAGAGTGCGATGCTACTTGACATAACCAACAAGCCTGTACCATTCTAATGTATCATTCCATTTATTATTACTCATGGTTTCACGTAACTCGTTAAATGCCAACACAAATCACGATCTATTTAATATCTTGTCAACAAAAAGTATAGTATTTAAGTTTTTAACATAAACAAAGCGTTTGTTTTTTGTGATACATTTTAGTCAATGTCAAATAGGTATGTGTTTCGATATTTTGTAAAAGCCGAACGTTTGTATTTACAAAAGAACGTAGTCCGGCCACTAGAATTATAGATAAACACAAGTCAGCGAATACAATTTCTCGATTTTGATTGTTGATTGCAATATGTATTCGTTGCAAAAAAGGAAAGGTATATCAGGAAAAATACAGATCTGTCTAGTTCTAGAAAATTCCGCAAATGAAAATCAGTTAATACCGTTGCTTTACCGTTTGTTTAATCATATCCCCTTTGTTAACATTTGGAAAATAGTGTGGGACCAAGTTATGTATTGGAGCCATCATATATTGCCAATACACATGAACAGATGACCTTACGCCATAATGGATATGAAACACTACTTTTGATGAAATGTTAACCTAGACACAGGTAAAAACAAATATGCTTCGGAGTGACATGTTATAGACCGTGTAATAGCGCAGTTTGAACATAACGTAGTGTAAAGTTCATTTTCTTAGAAGTACCTTTTTTTTTTAAAGTGTACAACTGTACATCCCAAATAAATGAAAGATACTCAATTGAAATTATGTAGTTTGTGACATAAATGCTAAAATTGTTAACTGTCACATTAAAACAAATCTAATTTAAACTTTTTAACCTCATGAAATTATTAAAATAGCGATATCAATGTCATAAATCACGAATAACTTGGAAACACATTTAAAGTGTGCATGTTTAATAGTTTCTTCGATACAAGTGGTTTTATATTGATATTTTCAATTATTATATGACCCAGAATTACTCCATCAATAAAACACATTTTTTTTATTTCCACCGATGTACGAGCTACCTTGCTCGTACATTTAGTCAGAACTACTCTCTATACCTATAGACTTTGGAAATATATTTAATGAATATTTTGGAAAACCATTCAGAATCTTGGGTGCACTGAGAGTCGTCTAATATCAATATTGGATGTTGTAAGAAAGATTGCTACCCTTTAATTGCTTAAGTCGATAATTGTTAATAATATAAATAAGGNAATACTTCGAAATAACGGTGACTTCGGATTATCGGTGTTCTAAATAACGGTGTTGAAGTGTATTTTAATGTAATTTACATAAATATTCATTTTATCAAAGGTTAATAGCACGATACCAGCTTGCAAAATAGGTATAAAAGTAAAAAAAAAGTTTTTGTTTTGGAGGGGGGGGGATTTTTAGCTGAAATAGGGGAAAACAGTATACTATTTTAAGGGGGGAATGGGTCGAATTTCGGCCCCAAAAACGGCCAAACGAGGGCCCTGGGTGCCTTTAAGCGTATCTTCCGTACCCGGGGTACATAGGAGTAACAGTGGTACTTTTAAGTAGTTCCAGAGCCGACAATGACCAATTAAGCCGAAATAAGCGATCGCTCTGCCCACTTAGTTAACGTGAAATGCTTATTCCATTACTCTGACACTCTCTGTCGGACTTTGTGGTGGCAATAAACTACCTAGTTGGTACTTTTTTGATTGACAACTGGCCAGAAGTAAATTGTTTAAAGAGTGTTCATTTATAGTCATAAAAAGGCATAATTTTTGTGTAATGCATTTTCCAAAAGTAATTACAATCCAAACCTGATACTATGAATAGTCATGGGTGACTTTGTGCAATTCACATTGATTTACAGTGATTTTTAAATTCAAAAGGGACCATGTATACAAAAATATATATAATTCAATAGTCAAGTCAATATCGCCTTACAGGGACCGTATCACATAATATATTGGCATGTATTGAAGTCAAGTGTGTCATGTATTGCTTTAAATTGATAAATGTAAACATTGAAACTAAAAAGCTCCAGTAAAAAACAAGAATAAAAAAAAAAGTAATCCACAACTGGGCTTGAATCACTGACCCCTGGAGTTAAAGTCTAATGCTTAGAACACTCGGCCATCCTTGCTCATAAGTGAGTGGTGTATTTTATACTTAATAAAGGAATCCTCGTAGTTTCACACAATAGACAATCCCAGAAATCGATACCTCCCGGATTACCCGCCCCNCAAGAAACCAGGTTTCTCATGAGAACCTAGGTTCTCATGAAAACCTAGGTTTTCATGAGAACCTAGGCTCTCATGAGAAACTAGGTTAATGAAATCCCAAGAAACCAGGTTTCTCAGAAGAACATAGGTTCTCATGAGAACCTAGGTTTTCATGAGAAAATAGGTTCTCATGAGAAACTAGGTTTATGAAATCCCAAGAAACCAGGTTTCTCATGAGAAAATAGGTTCTCATTTGAAAACCTTGGTGTACGCTAGAGAACCTAGGTTCTCATGAGAAACTAGATTTTCCACGAGAACCTAGGTTCTCATACACACATAAAACTTAGGTTCTCATGAGAAACTAGGTTTTCATGAGAACCTTGGTTTTCATTCTGAGAACTTAAGTACTCGTTTGATATCCAACGTTTTTACAAGAACCTAGGTACTCGACAGCTTTTCGCGTCGTTCTTTCTGATAACCTAGGTTTTCATGAGAACCCAAGATTTCATTTGGGAACCATAGTTCTCATGAGAACCTAGGTTTTCATTCTGAGAACCTAGGTTCTCATGCGAAACCTAGTTTCTTGGGATTATGCGTCGAACCGCTTGCCATATAAGGACTTAATCAAACTTATTCAAACAAGAGCTTTGTCACAAACAAAAATCTCTAAGAGGGTTTATGTTGTCGGAGTAAAACATCGGTGTAATAAACAAACATTAAGTACTTGATAGTGATGATAGTATGCATATTTAAGTATTCAATTTTTTAGGAACTCATAGAAGCCACAGTTTTTAGGACGAAACAACTGAAATAATTTGGATATTAACCATATGTCAATCTCAATGCACATGTTGAGTTTCATCTACATTTAATACGTTTGAGTTGTTTTATGACACCGATTTTAATTTCAGTTCATATATGTAACCACAGTAATCACACGTATGGTCTAATGAACATAACTTGCAATAACGCTCGTATTCCCATAGTGACCTCTGTCCACTATGGAGCGTTATTTATGTCAAAATTGTAATGCGCAATGTTCATAACCGCCTTAAGTGCCTAATGCTTAATGCTAAACGACTTGACTGCCATTTGAATACGAAACTAAACTAAATATTAAAACTTGTTTCTTAATATTATAANATTATTCCCCTGGGCTCAAATTTGACCCGGCCCTGGGGGTCACAAAACTGAACCTACATGTATGATGTTTACCAGTGGAGATTACTGCGGCCGTTTGGTTGTGACCAACAACAACATCAGCATCTTGTTTTTAAAGTGTTTGGACTTGTTCTTTCAGTTTTTGGACTCGTACATGTACCAGTCATCGAGTCCCAGGACTCGTTTATGGCCGTTTGTAAAAAAATCACTGGGTTACAACATTATTAACAACAAACCTACATGCATGCATGGGAATCAAGTCTTTTTGCGTCCGTTTGTAGACATTATCTTTACTTTTTGAGGCATGGGAGATCCTATATCAATAGAAAATCTATCAATACATTTAAGCAGATGCACAACTACTTATTTTATTTTTTGGAAATCAATGCTGATACACACCATCGGAAATTGGGTCACGAAGCTGTGGGAAAATATGTCGATTTTGTTGTTTTCTTATCTCCCTTTATTTAATTTCAAAGTAAATGTTTGTCCGAACCATTTCTTTATTGCTATTTAAGGGATTCACTTGAAACATAAACCCTAAGTCACTTGCTTGGGTACATTTCAACCCATGCGCATTGCACGCTTTTTTCGCCAAAAAAAAACAGTGGAGCGATACAGGGCCATCATGGCCCTCTTGTTACTTTTAGGAGAGTTCAGTGCACGCTGGCCAAGGAGACCTTAATGTGTCCTGTACTGTATTGCTGGTGATGATTTTAGGATTAGGTGTAATGCTGTGTGCATGAGTAATGTGTATATGTGTGTGTTATATAGGTGTGTTCGGTGTATTGGTTTGTTTAGGGTGTTGTGTACGTTAGTGTTGTGTGTATGTGGGTGTTATATAGGTGTGTTCGGTGTACTTGTTTGTTTGGGGGTGATGTGTAAGTGAGTGTTATGTGGATGTGTTCTAGGTCTTATGGTGGTTATGTATATACGGTTGTGTGTAGATCAGTCATAGAGGCCGACCAAGGAGCAGCACTCATTCCACTTGGAGCCACCATCGTCCTTTTTCGCCCGCCTGCCAAACATCCAGACCATGCATCAGATTTGGTTGAATTATATTTACTTTTACGTAGTGTTTGTTTTTATAATTAGGTGTGAAGTGATGTAATATGTTNATATATGTCATTGTACAATGTTGGACATGCGAAAACATTAAAATGAAAAGGCATAATTATTCATAACGTTTTTATTCATCATTGAAAAAATGTCCTACCGATTAACGAAATCAATCAGACAAATCAGACACATCAAGTTGAATACTGTATAGTTCACAGAAAATATACTAGATCCTTATTAAAGTGATGCACCTGATACATTTCTAGAAAATATGTCCATGATTACCCCATGTGTTTTGTCATTATATGAAAGCATTTATTCGAACATTTCAGTTGTCGTTCTCTGTAAATAACACGCCGCAGGGGGAGTTATTTATGTGAAAATAGTATTGACCTTTCGAGCAAAGTTCATGGAAAGTATAACTTCACCGCTTTAATGCTCATAACCTATATGAGTTCCGAACCCATATGTGCCATTCCACCCTGAAACCGCATCAACATTTGTGTTGCTTTTATTNCAATGATTTTCAATGAGACTCGTCATTGTGTGATCAAGTGATTACCCCTTAACATAAACGTCTTAATAGCGGAAATTTAACTTTTGTGAGATACGTTCCACAAATTGTCTGACTTAACAGACAAACATGAAACAAATAATTGCAAATCAATTTGTATTAGTTAACAATGAATGTTTAATCTATGTTATTTCATGTATGCCATATATATATATATCATTTTCCATCATACTATTTATATATCTTTAAAAGCGCTAAGTGTAATGTCATACGCAAACAATTATATTCTTTTAAACACTGGCGATCCCATGTTTAATTTTATGATTTTTCTATTTGAAAACGATTTCTTACGAAACATTGCCCTAACAATACCCTAATTTATGTATATTTTAAATGCCAAATGAACCTGAGTACGTCGTTAAACAATTTGTATAGGAAAGGTCTGGGAGTGGTATTAATTGGTATGTGTTACCTATTATTAAAGGTTTATATCAAATAACAACACTGAATGTGTAAACTGTTCAAGGCATTGCTACATGCAGCGTCACAACCACGCATAATAAAAGAAATTAATGCAACTGGATGCACTTTTTTACGTTTGACAGTCTATCAACTTTATCAAATACATGAATGTAGTCGTGTTCTTTTAAAGGCGCAAAAAAGCAAGCGGAAAAATAGAATTGCAAACTTCTTCAATACGAGGATTGCTGCTAACGTGGTCAAAATATTTTACCAACATAAATACCGTATTGGAATTGGTTTAAAAGTTGCTTGCGTGTTTTAGTTGATGGGACTTTAGTTCACTACGGAAACGTCCGACCACGAACGACGCATGTATATAGAGTATCGCTTTCATTAATTGTGGCTGGGAACTATATTTTCAACAATCTGGTCACAAAGTCCCTCTAGTGATATTTGAACAAACATTTGTCAACGAAACGTTTATACAGTGTATATTGTCCTTACAGAAAAGTTAGTATTTAACAAAAATGTTAGATTTTCATAACTTCCGGGTAACACCGGGTAAAACATACAAAGAACTATTATCAACAAACGTCATTATTACAACCACACCATTATGACAACCACAATGGGCTTATTCACATGGCATTAGTGATGGAATTGATTACATAGTTCATAACCCATACATGTACACTGCTAATAACAAATTTGCAATTTGTGGCAGAAACAAATCATACCTTGTCGAAAGCAGTAAGTTTATCCGAAAAACGATAATGTCGATATGTCCCCTATTGTTTTGATGAATTTAGGCTGAGGTAAATTAACACTATTGAAAATCAAAGGCAAATGCGGAAAATATCGTCTCTCTGACTAAATACTATCGATCTAGGTTTTACTTCAAACATAACCTTATTATTTGTCGCAAAAATGGGTTGAAACAAAAACGGGAAGGTAGTGAAAACTTAACTTCGTATTACGCAAGAAAGATGTCAGCGCCAAATGGGTCAAAATCTCGTACCCAGCCACAGTTAAAGATTCAAACACACATTTCACTTGTTCATAACAATGCTTTAGTTATATGAGTCTTTGAAGAACCCCCGTATCACCAGAATGATGCCCTTACTGTGACTAAAACATCATACTGCTTTTCTGAAAACAAAATACTTAACACAAAAGCTGCTTGTTTCTGATTCGCAAGCATGACTTTTCGTCTACTATTATGATATACAATCATGTATTGTAAACATTTTTATTGAAACTAAACTAACGATTAATGACGTTATTAATCGGGCTACGAGTATTTCGTGTTACAAAATGTTTGAAGTGACCCCCAACCACACAAGAGACATCCATGCAAACACAACTTTCCAGCGCAGCATGCCACCAAACCCCTAGGTCAGCCACGTATAAAACTTGCTCTGGCTAGTTTTTTACAGATATACATTGCATTATTTTGGCCCGAAAACAAAGAGCTGAAAATCATAATGAAATCAACTATTTCGAATAGATAAACTATATTTTAAATTTCTTTCACAGACATACACTTTCAGATGTGCCGCCAAATATGAATTAGATTAAATATATTAGGTTTATGATTAGCATTATACTAATGTTCTGAATGCCAAACATGATGAAAATCCAGATTCTTTTGATGTGTGTGTGATGCTGTCTGTGAAACTTGAACAGTTCAAGCTTTGATCATTACAATCTCATTCCGCCGTAGCAAGTCCAGTAGTCAAGCCTTTGTACTCGAGTTTCGGTAGTGTAACGCACATACTTAGATGTATTGTCATTCACTATTTGCTCGTGATGTACAATGCAACAGATATTTACATGCCTAGTACAAACACGTGTATGTATATTCAACAAAAAATATATTTGGGTTCGAACACAGATATACCCGTTCAAGTGTGACTACTTTTAAGTTTACATAAGCATTATTAAACGGATGCATGTGAAGCTTTACCAGTTCAAGCTTTGGGCATGCTCATCTCATTCCAGACCCCCAGCATTTGTTCTCACGTTTCTGTAGTGTAATACACATAAGTAGCATTAGATCGTTTCAATATTTGATCGTGATGTACAATGTACCATAAAGATAAATTGTAGCAGCAGTAGTAGTAGATTTAAGACGAAAAACGTATGTATATTTGTTTTACATGTATATTGATATGGGGATCGAACTATTAACAATAGCAACCGGTTATCCCTGTTTATTAGACGATTTCACTATTAAAAGTGCGAAAACACCATAAGGTGAAAAGAAAATACACATTCCAATCTATGTTCAAATCGCCTGATTTACACGTATAAATATAAGGACTTTCACAGTGTTCGAATGTATTTTGACTGACTTCATTGTTTCACCACTGGCTAATTATTTGGTTGGGGGACCAATGCAAATCCGTTCAAATTTACTTTTTTCCACAATATTATTCACGGACCACTTACTGTCGCCACGTGTAAAAAACGTTAACATTTTTTTATGATTAAAATGTAATTGTCGTGGGGTTTTAATGGTTTATTGAACATCAATGTTTATTTGTCCAAAACCTCTCCATCATATGTGAACTTGGCATAAGCAATGTGTTGCAACGAAGACTGTTGAATATCATACAAATATATATATACGAATATATATACGATAAGAACCAATTGAATTGTATAATTATATTTTAAAATACGGTTTGCACAATCTGAATGTTATTCTTTACAGTGTTTATAATAAATAAATAATAAATAATGTTTAACTCTAAGTATGATATTTCAGTGACGAAAATAACGCGTTTGACAGAATGAAATATTCCTAACGTGTAAATAAGTCGTTTCTCCTACCGTATTTTAGACGCAGACCGTATCGATATGGCTCAGCCAGATAACACTAAGGCAAACTCATTGGCACATCTTCATATGAGGATTGTACGGAGAGTCTTGCGTTGTCTTCTGGAGTTTCTTGTCACGCGCAATAATCCTCACAGGACTTTAAACGAATACATTGAACATAATGGTGACCAAATTCTGGAATCGGAACTTGGACGACGCCACAGACGAATGTTATTCCCCAGAGGAAGTGTTGTAACGATGGATATGCTGCCGGTATATCTAATCGAGTTTCTCATAGCACAAGATTCCGAGTCTTCCCTGATAACCAGTGAAATTAAAGATTGTCTTCATGAACTCAATCAAAAACGAAAAGAACTTTATACGGAGATTGTAATAGGCGTCGATGACACATTCTTTACAGAGCACGTGGAAAAAGTAAAAGAACTGTTGACAGCTTTGTGTCAGTTTTTTGAAAATGGTCCGCTGACAGTTGCAATACAAGAAGAAACAGCACATATTTTTCAGGCAAACGTTTACCACACTGATGAGGTTTTGGATGAGTTTAAACAACAACAAGAACAAGAAAAATCTCACCGAAAAGCTATGGAGATGCCGATCAAAGATGGTACTATCTACTTTGCAGTTTTGCCTTGATTGTCAAATAAATTATTTAAATGTAAAATTATTAATTTATTCAAGATATTATTATGATATATTCTTACTAAAAGATACGATAATCTTTCGGTATTATATATATATTTTACATATTTATTCAATTAAATAATGTTTTTTATTAAAAGTATATGAACTAACTATATTGGTTCCCATTATTATTTATTTGAGGATACCACTATGTTTTAATTCGTGTGATATAAGATAAATGATATATTTCATTATATAATCCAGTTCAATATGTTTACGAAATAGTTAATAATAACGATTCAGCCTTAAACTGAATAATCCAATACTCCTTATAACTAAATGACTAATAAGTAGATGACGTTGTTTGTCTGGCTTTCTATTAAAACATTAAAGTTCATTTGCTTACTTTCAAACTCATCCAAACTCCAAAAAGTTATCGTTGATTTTAGGATTGTTTAAGAGTAACTGTCTTTCAACAGATTGCCTCAGGCTGCATAGGATGC
The DNA here is from genome assembly GCA_007657795.1 of Dreissena rostriformis. Lineage (NCBI taxonomy): Eukaryota > Metazoa > Mollusca > Bivalvia > Myida > Dreissenidae > Dreissena > Dreissena rostriformis. The sequence goes on from VMBQ01003654.1 coordinate 69,763, forward strand.
TTGAAAGAGTCGTTAGTATCCGCGAAGGTATTATAATTTATATGTAAATATAATAATAAGTATATAATTGTGGTACTAATGGCAGTGAGACTAGTAGTTATAGTAGTAGTTGTAGTAGTATTAGTAGTTGTAGTAGTAGAAGTAGTAGTAGTAGCAGTAGTAGTAGTAGTAGTAGTAGTAGCATTAGTAGTAGCAGCAGCAGCAGTAGAAGTAGTAGCAGCAGCAGCAGCAGTAGTAGTAGTAGTAGTAGTAGTAGNCTACTTCTACTACTACTTCTACTACCACTCCTACGACTACTACGACTACTACAAATGGTAGTGGTACTTAAACTTGTTTTACTACTGTTGATACACCACCTTCTTTATCTCTAACAAATCCATGATCATCGCCCTCACTACCACCGAGTAATTTAAGAAATTACAAATCTTACGGATCATTCTTTATCTTAATTATAGATCGTAATTTGTACATACTTATCTTGCACGGAGTTTTTCATACACATATTGCTTTTCCCAACAACGTATTAATAACCAATCAAGGCATCCTTGATAAGAATGTGGTTTGACGCTCTGACATTAATTGAGCTGATTATTTCTTAACAGTCATTTGATACAACATATGAAACCATTATTAAATATGCAACGGTAATTCATAATCTGACTGATACCAGTTTGTGTCGCACATTGCAACATTGTATTTGTTCTTATATGTAGAACAGTATAATATGTAGATTTTGTGCAAGTTGTTGATTATATAACACCTAATAAGTTATTGCCTGAGTACTTCACTTCAAGTGCAGCATTACGTGCGTAAGGAAAAACACACTGAAAGTACTTCCTCATGCATAGAACAACTATACACATCGTAACAACATCCAAATTTCACGTACATCCTCAGGCGAGGATGAACTATTAACACTGAATCAACATTAACATAAACATCAAACCAACATATATTTACAGAGTGCACGTGCAGCCTCGGATATAGAAGAACTATACACAACGAGACGTTAGAGTGAACCCCTTAATAAACAACAACATAAAAACAACTTCAACAAAAAAGCAATTGCAACAAAGCAACAACACAATATATGCGTCTTACCTGTTGTGTGTTCAAATATCAGATTCGATCTTCCTTTCTTATTTTACTCGTCTTTGTCAAGAGATTTTAAACACAGGTAAAAAGAGCTGGGTCTTCACATCGAGAACTAAGAAATATAGTATAAGATAACCACAAGGCATGCACTACAATGGATAACAAGCAAGCGTCGCGGTTTATCGCGTAAATACACATCTGCCCGATGTTGTATTATCTCTATATTAAAGTGACATGATAATTTTCATTAAATGACACGAATATAGAAGTTTAAACGTAAAACATAATTATTTGAATAAACTTAAAAAAAAACACCAACAAGAAAATACCATTGCCTTGCCCGGGATTCGAATCCTGGACATTTAGAAGCAACATAAATATGAACAAAACTAAATAGCAAATACGACTGACATGTCTCTTAAATGCTCACTTGAGTAAAAGTCATACCAATTGTTTCAGACTAGACATGGTAATGTTTTTTGACCCCACTATGCTCAGGTTGAAACTTGGCTTAGACATTGTCAACATTTTTTTTTTCGACACACGAAGCTCGACACACGATGCTCGACACACGACGCTTGACACACGACGCACAACACACGACGCTCGACACACGAAGCTCGACACACGACACGCGACGCTCGACACACGACGCATGACACACGACGCATGACACACGACGCACGACACACGACGCTCGACACACGACGCATGACACATGACGCATGACACACGGCGCTCGACGCACGATGCATGACACACGACCCACAACGCACGACGCTTGACACACAACGCTCGACACACGACGCATGACAAACGACGCTCGACACACGATGCACGACGCTTGACACACGACGCACGACACACGACGCTCAACACACGACGCATAACACACGACGCTCGAAACACGACGCATGGCACACGATGCACGACGAAGGACGTCGGATTTAGGGTGGTGCAATAGCTTACCAAGAGTACTTCGTGCTGTATTCAACGTTTGTTTGCATTCCGTTGAGATTTCATATTTGGAAAGGGATGCAATTTGCATTTTTTCAATCGTGAAATCGCCCATGCCATATTGCACTTTTTCGATTCTACCTTCAAATTAATGATGACAACGAAACAGAGCACTCCCACTATATTGTGTGTATTATTTTAGTTCCACGGACGGCTCTATGACTCTGTACGCGCTGAGTCCCGGAAGTCCGCCCCACGGCTACATGTACCACTCGGGACCATCAGGAACATCATACAGATCCTGGTGATTTCCGTCAGTAATCGACATCGTGCTTTTCCGGCATTTCTATAAAAATAAGAAAATATCGGATTCTGAGATTTCAATAAAGCATGGACGAACATTAACATTTATGTTGCAAGATGCCTTTGTTGTAGAATGTTTAATTTTTCAAGCCATACGAACCCTTGTGCAATATTCTCAAATATTATTTTGCACCGTTGCCTTATAAAGAAACTACAACAAACAAACAACACAACGAAACATCATCACTATTATCATATCCAGTTGAGCTTTAAACCTAAACTATTTAAGTAGTTTTAGTTATAAGGAGCATAATGCAGCCTTCTTATATGACATGTTTTCTTACCTTGTTTCCATTGGCGCCTTACGTAAATAACCGACACATGGTTGAACCAAGTTTCACAGAGGTCATTGCAGAAGACAAAAGGGAAACAATTCGAAAATTGGACTAGCGTATGAAGAAGATTCATGTATAAGGAGCTCTTATACCGACTGGCAATATGGGCTAGCCTGTATAGCGTCGATCGTCAGCCTTGGAGATTAGAGATCCAGGGTTCGATCCCCATTTGTGTGCATGAACTTTTAAATTCAAAGTCCATTGGACGTTACGTTATGTATGATAATATATTTGAATGAAGACAAGGCCATCACTAAGCAGGTGATGATCATGAATATACAATTACAAATATATTACTGTCAATTGATTTAATGTGGATTACACTATGTTACATGTGTAGTTTGGCCTAACAACGGGTGTGGATATTCATCGTTCAATATGTTCTTAAGTCATTCTCTCCTTATGTGTCAACTATGTTTCAAATAGGATTTAAAAAAGGCTTGATCACGTTTTTTTCCCACTTACTCGACCGAACATAAATGTGTGTGGCATCACTTAACTTTCTTTAACCATTCGATCTTCTTTGATTAATTCGATCATAACTCGCTTAAATTAAATTCACATTTTAAAGAATAAATATATAAATAAACAATAATAAATGTGTATTTTCAATATTTATATCATTGAAAAAACCTCAGGGGAATACGTGGGGAATAACTCACGAATAATTAAAAACCAAAAGAAACAATGACCGATCTTTTTACCCTATATTCTTCGCGATGTTGCTGGAACATGCCTTTTATAACTTGAAGGCACAGTTATGTGTATTCAATCTGTAATTGGTTTTGTTTGCATGGAATGATATTCTGCTGATGTGTGTTGTATTTTGACCAGGTTTTGTGCTGGTGACTAAGGGGAGTTCTTTTTTTTTATCCTGAATTGACCCATTGCGGCATTTAATATTGAAGCCGTAAGCTTTCTTTAACATCATTTGTTAAACTAGTTGGCTTGTCATGGTATCTTTGATTTCCTTCAATATGGTGTTATCAATGTCATCTAAAACGGTATTTATTTAACGGCATGCTTCTTATACTTGATGTAGTTGTTCATCGAATGCACCTGGAAAAAGACTCAATAATACTGTACGACTTCCATCAATCCATTAACATATATTGGGGCCACTATCCTTAATCTTTAACAGGCACATTTTTATCATGTCGATATGAAGGTTTTCTTTTAACACTTTGCCAAAACAAGGCAGGGCCGTTAGTAATATCAAGTCAAAGATATCAATCATTGTGCATATACATATATATCGTATTTTACATTTTCAGAAACTTATATCCATTCGAAACACCCGTAAACTTAGAAGGTGACACCGCACGGCGTCTTCTTGTATGGTGTGAAGACTGTGCCTTCATCCCTTCCAGGTTGTATGTGCGCTTTGTCCGAACAGAGGCCACACGGCATATGCACAGACGACACATTTGCTGTTGTGTACGTTATAATTGAGAAACTTGCTGAAATGGCAGTTCAGATGCATCGGATTTATGTATATCCATCGTTTGGTTTCCAATCTGTCTCTGCATGGATATGCCTATACATGTCATCGACTGTAAAAATAACATCGGGTTCGTCTTCAATGTGATGTTAGGCATTGTCGCATGAAGTACGTACACAATTGACGATTATATGGACGAACACCTATCTAAATAGACTCTATGTTACTGGGTTTGCCTCTGTAACCGACTTTTTTTATCGACGTTATGCTTCATTTGTAGTATAACATGGTCTGCGATGTCGAGAATCTCAAAACACGAATACAGAATATTCCGTTTGAATAACCATTTTACTCTGGGCAAGAATTATATGTGTACATATTAATAGTCAGTGTTATTGTTACATCAGTCCTATATAAACGTATAATTATAATATAATAGCAACACATATTCAAATTATTTGAATATGTTTTTGCAATCCCAATTCATGTTCTTGATGTTTTATATGCTAACATGTGTATTGAGCATTTGTGATATTTAAAGAGCGAAGTAATTATGATATAAGCGACCAGGCGTGCAGATAAATGGTGCTATTTCAATAGTCAAAGTACTGTAGCCATAGCCCACTGAATGCTGAAAACATTTGTGCTTTTAAAATAGCAAATCACATCCACGAACAGCGATCAGGAGTATCGAACACTGGTGATACTTAATGGCTCATAACTGTTGCTAATGACTACCTGGCTTGGATTACTACGGAGCAATAAAAGATAAACGACCACTGTAGTGGATGGTCACAATGTACGACACGTGGTGTTCCCTCTACCAACTCCGTTACCCACACACATCCTTTAAAAGACCTCATTAAAATTTAATTAATTTCAATGCAACATATAAGAGGCGAACATGTTTTATTTTCAAAATCCAATCGTCAACTTTGTGATTTCAGTCAGGTAAGTTAGTAAGATAGAAATGTAAGAACTCCTCAGTATCATCACATTTTACATTTGCATGCGCGGAAGTGCCTACTTATCTTTATAATAAAAGCACACAATATTTATATAAATGGTTAAAACTTTTCCTGTTTATTGTGAGATTAAGTTTTCCAGTCACTTCAATGTGTCACAGGTAAAAAAACCATCGAACGCGGTCATATACGACCAACGTTTGAAAACCTGTTGCTTGTTGCTGGAATTCCTGTACTTCTGTTTTTAAATTAATAGTGCTTTTGCGTTAAGCGTTGTCGAAATAATTAACACGTCCTTAATTATTCATTTTTTTTTTTTACATTTTTCGTTTACTTTGATGGTCTGAGGCCTTCGCCATAAATAGTTTTGAGACCACCGTAAGAGAATGAAAGAGTCTCCCAAGATAACATTCAACATGTCGGAATGAATTTCAATTCAATTCGAAAGTATGTACTCTACTTAGTGGTTAAAAACGACAACTAGCAGTGATTCGGCCCCGCATGGTTACATGCTGCGGTTCCATATATGTACCCTAGAGAGTACCGGATCAAGACGGTTCTGGAGGTCATGCGATATCCGGTTTTGCACACGCTACAATTAAACTATTTTGCACACGGTCACTCGAAGGACGGCAGGTAAGTTAAAAACTAGTTGTTTAAATTTGGAGTATTTTAATCTGAATGGATAATATTTTATCGCAGTATTGAGTAATTAAGTAGTTACGTTACTTTTTACATTAACAGTTGATCTTGTTAGTAATTGATCGTTCAAGATAAATGAAAATATGTGAACAAATATGTGTTCTTAGTTTCCAATTTACTACCTGGTAATGCTCGGAACGGTTTTATTTAAAGTATATTAATACATCCGAATATAGCTGTAGCGTCGTAATGTATATGTTACTATGAAAAACAGCAAACACAATTCCATATTGCAAATTCGTCAGGGCGTTAAAGGAATTTGAGAATGTTATATATATGTGATTTCATGGGAAACCCATGATCTATTTTTAGACTTTTGGAAATCTGACTGTAAATAGATTCTGGGATCCTTGAACAACACTGACACTCACACAAAAAGTGATAGCTTGTACTCTAGGTAAGAAATATAAACTTGAAATTTGAATAAGTAACATGCATATTGTATTGTAAATGTGTGCAGATAACTGTTATTGACTGACATGACGATTATTATGACAAAGACTTTTATCGTGAAGTTAATGTTCATTTTTCATTATGGAGTTTGTAGTTCATCATTTATTCATTATAGAGTATATTGTTCATCATTTATCATTGAGTTAATGGTAAATCATTCTTCATGGATTTAATGGTGAATCAAGGAGGTAAAGACTGATCATTTATAATTGAGTTAAAGGTTCATCTTTCATCATTGAGGTAACGGATAAAAATGAATCATAGATTAAATGGTTTATCATTCATCAGGGAGTTAATCGTTCATCATTAAACATATAGTTAATGGTTTCCCAGCAAACAAACGACGTCTTGTCATGGTTGTTAAGACGTTGTTCTGCAACGTCTTTATCACGTCTTATTTTGGTTGTTTTTGAAAGTTTTTTTTACGCTTTTTCGTGACGTGAAAAGGACGTCTTAATTATGTCTGTTTTGTTGTTGTTTTTGAACTTTTTTGACATCTTTTCGCGACGCGAAAAAGACGTCTTTTTGCGACGTCTTTTTATGACTTTTTTTGGTTGTTTTTGAAAGTTTTTTTGACGTCTTTTCGTGACGCTATAGAGACGTTTTTTTGCGACGCCTTCGTTACGTGCGTGTTTTTGGTTTGTTTTTTTTCGACGTAAAAAAGACGTACTATATTTCATACGCAAAAGGCAACAAAAACTTCATATATAATGTTTTACAAATAAAGATTGCAAGTGTTCATGAAGCCAAGCCTCGTTTGCGGGAGTATAGTATAATAAAAAAACTTTAACCTGCATATTTACATGCAATTTTATTTGCCTTAGCATAACAAACATATTCTCGACAAAAATCTACCTAGAGCAACAAAATTTTGGTTCATTTAAATAAAGAGAATCAATTTGTTAAGTATGTTCAGTATCCTTCAAGTCAGCCCTTAGAAGCCAACTCAAAAACCTACCAAACGTGATGCAGGGCAAGACAAATAGCTTGCCTATTTCTTTGAAAAGACTATCTAAATTTACAGCACTGTAGTACATAATTAATAACAAAGTCATTACACAGAATTATCACGTTTTGAGTTACATATCTGAACACAATTAATCAAAATGCAAACTTAAGACAAACATAGGTTGTTATAGACAATTATGTGCATGCTCCCAAAATGGTATTTGTAAACAAGAGGGCCATGGGCCCTAAGGCGCTCACCTGAGACCCAAAGGAACTAGTATATTCTGAAAAAAATGTGAGATGAAACATGAAGATTGGACCAAAAAAGTGAATTCTTAAGTATCAATATTTTTTTTTTATTGACATAGTTTTTGAGCTCACATGACCCAGTTTCAATCTCAGCCGAGATTTCATTGGGACAAATGTTCTGACCAAGTTTCCTGAAGAATAATGTGGCTAATATAGTGTCAGCAAATTTCACTAAAGCCATATAAGAAAAAAAGCCCCCCCCCCTGGCGGCCATGTTTTTGAACAAGCCTGCAGAATTTTATAAATCGACCGAGAAGCCAATCATTTAACTTAGTGTTTACAAATAGAAAACATATGGACACACATATTTCATACATTTGCGTATACAATTTAAATATTGCATATATTAATGGCTTCAAGTTGAAACATTTGGTTTAAGAAATTTATATTTGGCTTCATCTTTTTCATTATTAAAACCCATAACAAAGCAAAAATAAAAAGATTTTTAATATATCGATGAAAAATTTGGCGTAAGAAAGAGAAGCCCCGAAGGGCATTGTTCACAGATCGTCAAAATGACACTTTAGTATGGTGAAGACGGTTGATGAAAATATAGTTTAGTTTACGAAAAGTGATTATTTGAAATTGATAAAATTATAAAGTGTTACAAACCCAAAATGATTGACTATGTTGGAATAGCTAGTTTCTGTTAATTCCTTTAAATTTTTTAACAACATGTAGATCACTTATATAAATAAAGTATAACAAGCAGACTTCTAATAACAGTCCGGACTGCCGAGTGGTAACAGCGGTTCTAGCCCCGATAAGAGCAAACTTTTGTTTAAAAATTTCTCGTTTTAAATTCTACTTACGTTAGTATATTTATTTAACGCCTCAATATTTAAGAATATATTTATATAATGAAATAAAAGGCAGTATAAGTACCAGGCTTACACAACAAGTCATAATTTAAAGTGTATATATTAAGATTTAAATTGTAAACCTTATTAGTTGTAACTATTAATGCAAATAACAGACACATAGAAAGTTAACTAATCATCATAATCTTCTTCAGCCATGGTTGATGTCATCGTTGATGGCTTGGTGCGCCCACCCTCACGGCAGTCACGGTCACTGACATTTCGAACAAATCTTTTATGAAAAACTCTATTTCACTGTTCGTTTAGTTCGGAAAGACTCGCTTGACAGCTACTCTATTTCTCTGTTCATTTGGAACGGAAAGACTCGCTTGACAGCTACTCTATTTCAGTGTTCGTTTAGCTCGGAAAGACTTGCTTGACAGCCACTCTAGTTCACTGTTCGTTTAGTTCGGAAAGACTCGCTTGACAGCTTCTAAAAAGGACACATTTATGATTATTAATGATCATATTTGCTCAAATACATGTATCCTAAGGTATTTAATTGATTAAAACAAGATATTCACTTTTTCATCGACAAGCATTATTGTTATTTTTTCAAATATTCAGGGCTATTAATTTTGATGTATGGTTTAAAAACCTGAAATATTATGGCAGTTTAATTTAAATGATATAGTCATTACAATAACACATTGTTCAAATTATCAATTTATCTGCATAAAGTATTGCACTACTGCTGACTAGTACTTTATGCTGTTATCAAAGTGTAAACAGTGTTCAGAAATGCTGGCCAAATTATATACATCGACGTCACTAACTCAATTTAAACGAAAAGCTTCAGGGATTTCAATAGCTTTTGAAAACCAGGAGTCAAATGACCCCGTGGTTGAAATTTTTATCGATCAAATCAAATGTTCAGGGTTCAAAATACTTAAGTCTAGATGTTTTGTTTCTGGATATTTATTGATTGCTCTACAAATGTAGCTTTGTATAACTGCTTGCTTAACTATAAACTAAAATCAACATTCGTGTTATATAAAATACAGTGTATGTTTTTTTCATGGTGACATTCGCTTCAAAATGATAAAAGGTCAATAATTTAGAGGAGTCGAAAGTGACCAAATTGCAAAATGCTTGCATCAGAAGCAGATTTCTGCTTCAATTGAAATCCTTGAGCTTGCAAACTCACTAGAGGCCACATTAAAAGCCAAATCGTACTTAAAATTGTTCAGATCTTGACTTCCAATACCTCTGAAAGGTTTTAAACTGGGACAAGTAGGTTGCAAAACTTCGTAAGAAGGTCACATAAAAAGAACAGGCTTGTGAAAACTGTTGGGGTCGCATTTATTGAATTCCAGAAATCTATTTAAAAGCTTGTGAATATAACCTGCTTAGACCAGTTAAGTTCCTTGGTTTCTCATTTGAGCTCCTTAGAGTATGTGGTCCTTGTTTTACTTTATGGTATAATTACAAATTGTTACGGTGATTAACCGTGAAACTTAATGTTTTTACCTATTTAAAACAATGCTGTTTATAAAGTATTCTGACGTCAATATGGAATGAACAACAACACAACACAGACGTAAGTGCATCAACAATTATCCATACTACATCTTTTTTACCACTAGGCAAAACGATAAATTGATGTCTTATATTGAGTTCATATATTATAATATGGGATGAAATACTTATGCTTATAACAGATAACTTTGTTCACATAGTTCTTTTCAAATAATTGCACGTTTAACTATTAAATGTAAAACTAGTTAAATCAATCGTCACCATCATGGTTGGGCAGGTTCCGTCACGATAATGTTCCATCAAATTACCGATTGAATTCGTCACCGCTTTGTCGCTGGTCTTACATGTAGTCTAATTACATTACACTACATGTAACTTATTTTAAGTGTGTCCCTTTATTTTTCGACGTTGTAATTTGGGAATTGTGTGTGTATCTCAATTGTTGGTGACGAAAAAGTACTTTAAGTGTCCGTAAACTTGGAGTAAAATTATATGTCTATCAACGAACTTACCACTGAGTGGTGACATTTGTCTTTTGCAGGATGGCTGCCAGCATCAACGTGTTCACTGACAAGGAGACCAATAACTGGGTCAAGGCGTGCTTAGCACTCAATATAACAAAAGAAGGACTAGCTAGCTTTCTCGACACAGAATTACAGAAGGTTCACGCAATTGTTGGTAGAAGTTGTGGTAACTGTTCAATTGAAAAACTCATACCATGTCCAACGTACCCATACTGTTACAAGCGGAAACGTAATGTTTGTCCTTATCACAAATCACAGATACCAAATCAATGCTTAACATGTGATCAAGTAAAACAGAATATCACATTACATCACAGATACAAAAACCCGTCTTGGTGTAACACTGATGCCAAAAAATGGCAAAGCGATTGTTGGGAAATTGGCAAATGGTTCCTCCCTCCGGACGGATATAGCAGCGTTTGTTCGGTCCAGGAATCGGACTTCAATGGCGTGCTGAACTGCACACATTTCCAGAACTGTCTCTCCTCTGCATGTCTATCGCCTCCACCACCAAATAAGCAGTCTCCACTAGAAATGGTATTTATCAAGCACGATGTTTCATGCATATACAAAATATTTTGTCTATTTACTTGACTGGTAACTGAATATATTTGCGATGAGTAAAGAGTCCTTTTAAATTGCTGTAGCACATTTCATGTTATCAATTTATAGAATATGTGTTTTCTAACACATAAAATAAATTTACATTGGCATGTTAAATTAAAATTTGAAATTAGATAAACATATCACTTGATCATTCAACATACTGTCTTGTTGCTTAGATGCGTCAGATAGGCCGAGATGAACGTCACACATCCGACTGCAAGATTACTGATGCTGATCTGCAGGGCTATTTCCAGAAACTGTCTACGCTACTGGCTGATCAAAAGTGTTTACAACATGACCACTCAGCGTCCATAGCGCACACAAGACTTAGTGATGTAAGTAACTGAATTAAAGGAGCATGTGTACATATTAATAAGTTAAAACAATGCAACAATAAGTGTATAGTGCACACACTATTAATAAGCAAAATAACACAAAGCCAATAGAAATGAGTGTTGAAAATGGTTGTTTTAATTGTAGAAATTAGTTTGTAATATTTTTACGTCAACAAAGTGGGAAGAATTAATAAATGGACTTGTCTTTCCGAATTTGTGTTAGAACATCTAGAAATTGCGAAATCGAGTCCTCTTAAACCGCTAGTGATTTCGCTTTAACGGTCATAGCTGATTGACCTCAATGTGTAAATAAAAGTCTTTTTTGGCGACCTTGTTTGACAGACATTTTACATCTTTGTCTGTGTTTCAACTTTATAGAACACAAATAACCATGAACCCTCAAAGTGTGAGTACTAAACTCATCTTCAACGTCTTGGTTGAAAGCTCTCCCTCTTTCATAGCTCAATGACCTTAATGAGTGATTTTAAAGGAACCTATTGCAACTGCTTTGTCATTATGAATACGTTCATAAATGTGGTAACGCAAGTTGCATGGTGTGTGTTCTCTGTAAAAAAACACAATGTCGGGATGGGAGGAAGCTTTTCTGTAAGAAAACGCAAGTTATCAATCGAATAATCTGACATATTACAAGGCGTGAACGTTATTTAAATGCGCATTTACGTATCTTTATGTTAATTCTTAATATTAACATACACAGTGCTAAAATAATTGTTATTTATGTAAGGTTTTGCAGTAAATGAGTGGAGAACACCAGTGATAGTCAAACATTATATTTGTACTCCAGCTAGTGTGAAATAATAAAGTTTGACGAATTTCACTCTGGCCTGGTTTCAGTTTTGTTTAGCTCATGGTGACCTTGTGTGGCCGCCTATTGTCCGTTAAACGACGTCTGTTGTTCAAATTTGCATCGGGAACACTGTATAAGCTACATGTATTGCCCAATCTTCATGAAACTTGCTACGAACATTTGACCCAGTGATATCTCGGTCGAGTTCAAAACTGGACCAATAATCACGTTTATTAAAGGGGGATTACAAGTTGAGAAGTCTTAAAGTTTTTAATTGTGTTGTCATGTAAAGTTTTCACCTATGCATTACATATACATATGTTTTGCCGTTTATAATAAACAAACAAGCTTGGATATTTAATAAAATATAGAAAACTATATCAGCATAAAAGGAAAATAAAGAATTAAAAGGTAACGATGAATTATTTCTTGCTATATCCATTTAAAAAAAGATAATAATATTACAGCACATATTGATATAAACTAAATATAAAACAATATAAAACTTCATTTAAAAGTTAGAGATAATAAATTATATATTTAAATATCAATTTGATTATGGGAAATTATACTAATTCATTTCCACTACCACCATCTTACGATTGTTTATTTGCTTGTTTGTATATAAAATACATTCTCAGTTTCAAATGATGTTTTGTATATATTTGGAGTATTTAATAATTATACCCCCATTACCATTGGTAATGGGGTCTATTTTGGAGTCACTTTGTCAGTCGGTGTGTCTCGAAAATTTCATCCGATCTTCACCAAACTTGGTCAGAAGTTGTATCTAGATGATGTCTAGGTCAAGTTTGAATATGGGTCATGCTGGGTTAAAAACTAGGTCACGGGGTCACTTAGTGCGTTTTAAACCTATAGTTTGTCCGGACCATAACTATGTCATTTATCGTTAGATAAAACAATGGCTTAGTATATTTGTTCACCATCATTGGACGGTGTGACATGCGAAAAAAAACGTCGATATCTCCGAGGTCAAGGTCACACTCTGAGTTCAATGTTTAAGGTATAAAATGGCCATAAATGAGCTTGTCTGGGACATAACTTTGTCGTTAATTGTGAGATTTTAAAATCATTTGGCACATTTGTTCATCATTATTGGACGGTATGTCATGCGAAAGAATTGCGTCGATATCTCCAAGGTCAAGGTCACAATTTGAGTTCAAAGATAAAAAATGACCATACATGAGCTTGTCCGGGCCATAATTGTGTCGTTTATTGTGAGATTTTAAAATTACTCGGTACATTTGTTCACAATCATTGGACGGTGTGTGATGTCTAGGTCAAGTTTGAATATGGGTCAAGTCGGATCAAAACTAGGTCACGGGGTCACTAAGTGCGTTTGAAACCGAAAGTTTGTCCGGACCATAACTATGTCATTTATCGTTAGATAAAACAATGACTAAGCATATTTGTTCACCATCATTGGACGGTGTGACATGCGAAAGAAATACGTCGATATCTCGGAGGTCAAGGTCACACTTTGAGTTCAATGTTTGAGGTAAAAAATGGCATAAATGAGCTTGTCCGGGCCATAACTATGTCTTTAATTGTGAGATTTTAAAATCATTTGGCACATTTGTTCACTTTCATTGGACGGTATGTCATGCGAAAGAATTATATCGATATCTCCAAGGTCAATGTCACACTTGGAGTTCAAAAGTCAAAAATGGCCATAAATGAGCTTGTCCGGGCCATAACTATGTCATATATTGTGAGATTTTAAAACGACTCTGTACATTTATTTTGTTCACAGTCATGATGTGTCATGCAAAAGAATTCAAGAGTTCAAAGGTCAAAATGGCAATACATGATAATGACATAATAATTCTTAAACATAAATTAGTTTCTCTTGTTTTGTGAAGACAGCATTCAAACTATTCTTTGTCAATGCAGCATGTTGGGGTATACGTCATGTCTGTGACAAAGCTCTAGTTATATTAGATATATATAGGATCTGACATGAGTTTTCATATCATACCATATTTAATTAAACGAGTTCAGGAATTTTGTTAGTAAGCGAGCCTTCGGCGAGCTAACGAACGAATTTCCTGGACGAGTTTAATAAAATATGGCGTGATATGACAACGAGTGTCAGATCTTTTTTAACACATGTTTTTTTAACTAAATAAAATACATCTTAATTGACCAAACAAATGCTGATAGATCTAAAAGTTGTTTACTATCGTGACGTCATTTCATGTTGACGACCTCATTTCACCAAAATAAAGCCATGCGATTGGTAAGTAATTGATGCTGTAGCCAATGAAAACGCTTTAACATGTTGTATTACACAAGTGTTATATAAAAAAATACGTACTGTCTGTATTACATTGAAAACAAGGTAAAGCATGTGATAACAACATATATTAAGTGTGTCTTAGCTTTTAAGCAAAAGTAAAGACAAAAGCATTGGTATGTGGAAACGATCGTTCACACTAAAGTGGCAATAAAATTGCTGCGCTTTATTTCTTTTTTATCATATGACATCGTATTCAGTGTGCATATTACACAAAATACCGCTTAAGCTTATCCCAGGCATTTCGTAAATGTATCGTGCAAGAGCTTGAAAGATGAAGTATTTTTGTTTATTTTAGAGTAAGATCTTATTTTCTTTTATACCTAATGATAAAATATGACATTTCTGCAGTGAAATAACAGCAGTGAAAAGAACAAAATTGTTCTTTTCACCGGTGAAAAGAACAAATTTTCGGAATTTCTTTTTCTATTTTTAGATTATCATATCAAGATGTAATTCCCTTGTTTATATCCTTGTTTCTATTTTTTTCTATGATCACGAGTAAAATAAAATCGATTATCCACCGAATACATAATATTTTTTTTTAATTTTATGCGTTTTTTACCGTTTATTTACATTGTAAAAGAGTTTAACTGAAGAATTTCCCTGGAATAATGACTGCATTTTGTCAACAAACGACGTCAGAAATGACGTCATTTCAATGTATTGAGGCACGCCACGGGAGAGAAGGTCACTTTTCGGCGAAAGGGAAATTATATTTAATTATTTTCTTGAAAAAGGGGCACAAAAGAAACAGAAAATTTGTTCATGTCAGTGTAAGATCGTTTGTTATTTCACTCGTGATCATAGAAAAATAATATTTTCACTCCTGGCTGCGCCACTCGTGAAAATATATTTTCTATGATCACTCGTGAAATAACAAACGATCTTACACTGACATGAACAAATATCCCCTATATCATTTCATTTTGGTCAAACACAATATATTGTGAAAATATGTTCTTTTGGACCACTATGAAATGATAATACGATCTAACATTGAAATCAACAAAAATCCATATTTCAGTATACTGTGCAATATGATTGAATATATTTAATATTTATTTTGAGCATTAAAAAAGAAACATTTTGTATTTATATGTAGTTACAAAATGATCGAATCTCCCTCAAAGAACTGGGAGAGCTGTTAAAAGAGGCCTATCAAACACTAGATCGTGCGAAAGAGGCAGGCGAACGTTTTTCTAAGGAGGCGGAAAGAAGCCTAGCAGAAGCATTGCAGACATTAAACACTTCTATTTTGACTGGGGAACAACGAATAGAAAGCAAGACACAGCTTGGGGAACATCGAATTGAAAGTAAGGTACTTGCTGTTGAAAAACTAATTGAAACGAAGTGGGACAAGGTCTTAAAAGAAAAATAAAGGATGGGTCACAACACATCGAACGACATGTGCAGGATGGTATCGTGCGCATGCAACAGGCAGCGATCAAACCTGAAACAGAATACTACGAACGAGGCGTTGCAGGTTTGTTTACGGGTTGGATTGTTACTCCGGTTTGTCTCAATAGCCATTTACACAGATTACCGAAAATAGCCCATAAATCCATTCTGAAATTGGGGAGAATTATAATAATTTTTTCAACTAAATGATTCAGTAAAGGTTTGTTTCGGCAAAACCTTTTTATCGCTATATGTATGTGTACTAATAATACAATAATGTATTGCAACTTTCGACTCAGTGAGTGTCTTTGTTTAGGGTAATCAATAATAATACATATAATTATGACATATTTACACACTGATATAAAAGATTACCAATTGAGACTTTTATTATATGATTAAGAGTTTATTAAGTAAGTTTGCTTACCCATCATTTATATTGTATTATAAAAACGAGAAGACTTGTACTCGAGCGCGTTTTGGGGACACTTATTTGTCAGATAAATTTACTATTTATTGATAAATAGAAGCTTTACTCCTAGCCACTTGGTAGGCGTCGGCGAAAGGCTAATGTTAAGGTTTTGGTAATAAGAAAAACAAGTTAACGGTGCAGGATGAAAATAAGTTTTGATCCAGGTACAACAGGTGTGTATCAATGTATCCACTTCACATATGCAGTTTATATTTAAAATCACGTGTTACACACATCACGGCCATAACTTTGACTTGCATTTTTAGCTCATTCGTGCCGCTTCTTATGAATACTTCGAATGCTCAGAATAGAATATTTGAGCAAGAAACCTCTGAGGAAACTACAATGTACAACAACTTAAAACTTTTTACACGACGTCTTGGTCATTATTTGTGGCCAATATCATAAATCTGACAAGAAGTTGAGCAGTACAAACCGATTATTTTCTTTAAAAACAAAAACGATTTAGTTTTGCTTCCAAGAATTTCTTTCTTTGCTTTTTGTTTTGTTTAACTATATACAATTAAAAACTCTATATATCTTTGAAGTCTATATTTTAGCTGTTTACCAATTTTAATAACTAGGATTTGCATTTCAACAGTGTTATTAATCATCATGTATTTAAGTATGTCAGGTTAATTGTGCTTGATACACCATTATATCTGTTTACAACTACCTACTTGCACTCAATGGCAACTGCTGCCTATGCTCATGGTTACTGACTCATGCTCATGTAATTAAGAAGAATATTCTATATTATGTACATAGGAAATTCCAATACCGGTCTGAGAGTATGTAATCTTTTAAGGCATAACTTAAAAACTTCCAATGTGGTTTTGTAACAGCTATTTTTTTTTAAATCAAGTAACAAATAATATGTACAATAACGGGCGTTGCCTAAGAACAACATATTGTGTTTTCTTTCTTTAGACCATTACACAAGTCCAGTATTTAACGTACCTGATATAAGACATTGCTATGCTATGATTTCAGATCTTCGCAAACGTTTGATGGAACATTACGATGACACGACTTGCAATGTGCCTCTTTCAACATTACATAACAGTCTCGATAAGCGAATAACAGACATATATGCAACTCCAAAAATACACCGAATCGAAATAGAAAACGATGGGAAACGCGTACAAAAAGAACAAGTACTGACATACAAAGAAGTATTTAACACAGACGGTAAAACAAATAAACGTATATACATACAGGGCGAACCTGGTAGGGGAAAGTCTACGTTTGCAGTTAAGTTAGTGCATGATTGGTGCAACAATAATAAGCCTTTGTCTGCAACTCCCAAAGAAAATCCAGCGTTTGCAGATTGGTTAACCATTCGGGAATTTAAGCTCGTATTTTTCATTTCGTTGAGAGATTCGAGAAATCAGACGGATGTTTAGCAAATGATAAGGAAGCAGCTAATTGTTTAAATGTTTCCAGAAGACGAACGCGCTGATGTGTACAAACTTTTGGGAAAAATAATGAAAACTGAAATTTGCCTCGTAGTATGAAAAGGCCTAGATGAATGGGTTTCTCCTAGCGATAGCAATCTTGCTGAACCTTTCATGGCTGGATATCCCAAGGAAACCTGCACGGTACTTACAACATCCCGACCATGGAAACTGTCTGATGAGCGCATCAAAAACTCGCAAATCGACAGTCTGTTAGAGATCGAGGGGATAAGCGATCCATATTCATTTAGTAAAAACATACTTCGATGCGTAATTGCCAAGAAGGAATATCTTGAATTTTTTGCGGATGCATTTCAGAATTTCTTAGAAGGTCATGAGAAGCTCTATTTGTTATCATCTTCACCAATGTTGTACGCGCTGGTCATACGTACGTGGGTAGACACGATTGAGGAGGAAAAACATTTTGAAGGATCGTCGTTGTGTGTGCTTTACACTATTCTTCTTGAAAGTCTTTGTAAAAAGACTAACAGTACGACTGGTTATTTTAACGATTCAAACCCGCCACCAGTGCACTGTTTTTCTAGCACACGTTACATTCAGCCAAAAATTGAACACTTAGATAAACTAGCTGAAGTAGCGTATAAATTGCTAGTTTCTTCTAAAAAGGAATCATCTATTGTTTTCAATGACAAAACATTATCCAACTATTTTTCTCAGGAAGAGTTTACAGATCGCAAGACGTTTGCTCTCAAGGCAGGACTATTGACAAACAGGAAAGATAAAAGTCGGTCAGGGAGCTCCAACTCATTCGTTCATAAAACCGTACAGGAATTTCTCGCAGCATTTTATATCGCCTGCAATCCACACGTCATTGGTGACGTCATTTCAAGATATCTTAAATGCACCACTAACTCATATCTCGAAATATCGCAAGTTTTCATCTTTGTGTGTGGAATGAACATTTCCGCTGCAAATGAAATGTCAGCAGTGATGGATCAATGTGATGTTGCTCCTAGTCATGGTTCTACGTTGCAGATCAGTTATTTTCAGCCCATCATTGTGTCTGGAATCAGAGAAGCAGCAGCCAACAAGCAGTATGACATACGCCTGAAACTCAGTCACATAACATGTACAGATACCAACAACATGATGGAATTATATTTGGTATGGTCTACAAACACGGCCAATGTCAAGTCATTGTCGGTTGATACCTGTCCGCATTCGCTTAATCCATTTGACTTTTTTTGCAAGCCTACATCTCATTTTGAGTTTAATCTGTCATCGTGCCCCAAGTTGAAGTCATTGCATCTACGTGGAATGAAAATTTGGCTAACAGGTAAAGAAGTAAAATATACGATATACCGTGGATACAAATACATGTCGGTTTCTTATAGCAGTATCATTATATATTGATTTTAACAATTGCCATTTGCATGGGTTTCAGCATAATAAATTATTTGAAGGTGACTGTTTTATGACTGGTACTAGAACGAGAATTTTTCTAAATTTTAAAAAGCAGTTAATCATAAAAAGACTCACTTTAGACCTCCAATACCTTAATAACACCGAGCGCTTACCCACAATGGCGCTGTCAGTAGAACAGAAATGTTAATCGCACCTAGTATATAAATGTTTATCAAATGTTTTGAGTTTTATTAACATTTCACGTTAAATCCAGTTTTTTCAGACGTGATTGAAGAATATTAAAGGAATTATGTTCTAGTTGCAAAACGCTATGTATTGGTTTTTATTATACAAACAAATCATTAAGAGGGCATATCAAGCAGAGAAAAATAATAATTGTATAGATTTAATCTTTAAATGTAAACCTGCCTTTTTAATTTGGGAGGCGGAAAACTACAACGGGCGAGGCCTGGTATAGGGGAAATAACCCTGGGTTAGGGTTAGGGTAAGGGTTAGGGTTTGGGGTCGGGTTAGGGTTAGGGTTGGGTTTAGGCTAACCCAAACCCTAACCCGACCCCTAACACTAACCCTAACCCTGTAACCACCCCCCCCTTGCGCAATACCATACCATGCCTCGCCCGTTGTAGTTTTCCGTCTCCCTTTTAATTTCGCTTGCAGTGATCAAACAGAGAACTATTTACACTTCTGTGAACACAGACGCTAACGCTAAAACTAAAATATCGTCTGTTTGCACTCCAATATCTGCTCATCCTTACCCTCTTGTTAAAAGTACACAGTAATATACATTAATGTGTTGTGAACGTTCAAGCTTCTCATTTCTAAAAAAAAACGTTTTGATTATTTGAACAAGAACACTCATCAGTGTGTGTATCAATAAATATTTATAAATTGGATCACATGTGATATGTGTGTTTATTTCGATTGAATATAATTCGTAAATATTGATATGAGCATGTGCCATTGACGATCACTGTGACTTTTATTGATATTTTCATAACTGTTATACATAAACATTGACATTGGTTGTTTTTTTCTCCAGATACAGCCAGATCGGCCACATCGGAACTTCCGGTCTGGATTGTTCGTAACAGTGCAGATCCAGCCCAGTGTGCAGACCCTCCTCCGGTACTGCCCTCCATAGAAAGCATTACATTTTATGATGTCACATGTTCCTCTACCTGGCTTCGTAGTCTGTTCAGCACGCTGCTGACGCTCGATCATGACGTGGCATGTGAGATTAAAGACTGTGCAATAACATCGTGTGCTGAGGGCGCAGTCAGTGGATCATCTACATTTATGAACGCAACTTTTAGTAAAAATACATTACATATGCACATAAGTATGTATGCCAGTCTTGGTTTGTGGGAGGCTCTGCGTGGTCTGCATATTAAGTGTCTGAGTCTGAGTGGTTGGAAAGAACATTTTGATGTTAAGTTTGTTGATTCGTTTTCGCAGTCACTAGCATCGCTCACACAGCTGGAATCGCTTAATATTAAACTGGATGACAGTGTTGGTTTGTGGGAGGTTCTCCGTGATCTGAGTTTTACAAGTCTGTCTCCGAGTGGTTCTAGGGAACAACATATGGGAGTGTATCATGTCGAGTCTTTGTCACCATCATCGCTCACACATCCGGAATCGCTTAGTAATTAAGAGTATGACAGGCCCGATTTGTGGGAAGCTCTCCGTGATCTGAATATTAAGAGACTGACTCTGAGAAGTTGGATGTTGTATAATGTCGAGTCTTTGTCGCAGTCACTATCATCGCTCAAACAGCTTGAAACGCTTACAATATACGTGCGCACATATATTGACATACAGCCGCCTAAATCATTAAAGTATTTAAATATCAACTGTGATTCCTTACATCCATACAAATTACTTAAACTTGTGGATACACTGTCTGCAATTATTAAGAAAGTTGAAATTAAACTGGAATTCGGATGTGCTACTTATTTATACAATGATTCCCGTTTTAACCAAATCCCACTGGAGGAATACATGGACATCCAACAGAAACTGGAGACGCTGAAGAATGTTACAGTGAAAAGATTCCGAATATTTGATAGGATAAGTATCAAAGTGTGGCCCGATTATGCAGATTCTGCCTGGTCTGTCCATTACATTGGTGGCGTCGATGACGATAATGAAGATGTTGAAAACGTTAACGATGTTGCATATAGAAAATTCATTGGAGATATTCATAATGACATCATGAATCGTATTTCAATGCGAATTCTGATAATTCCTAACTCGACCTCATGAATCCGTGAATGCGACTATGAGACATGATTATTAAATGAATACACGCTTTTTATGCTAATTTGATGACTAGAACAGATTGTGTTAATAAGAACAATATATCCCACTAGGATATCATACATAACTTGATGAGGTTGTTCATATAAATCATTGAATTAAAAAATTGCATTCTGAGAGATGTGTAGAGGCAAATGATCAGCGGTAGTTATACCACAACAAATACCACCTAAATATTTTAGTTACATTACAGCGATAACGAAGCCTAATATGTAATTTCTTATATTTGGTATTGGTACGAGTTTTCCAGTATGGATCATACAAACCAAAAGGACGTCAGTTTCATCCCTGAATAGTAAATCGTAATTCAGAGCAGATTGCATGCTGAAATGCAAAATAATTGTAAAGTTTATGTATAAAATTTTAGTTTTTGTGTGTGTTAATTTTATTGTAAAATATTTAATTAAATACATGCCTTGTTGCTTACTGTGGATTGCATACAAAAACCATTAGACTTGCATATTGTTTCTAGTGCGCGTTTAAGCATGTTGATTGTATGTACACTTTTCAAACATTGTTTATAACTCCTTTTAAAACTAATGGCTCAGTCCATAAATATTGCAGAATAATCAACACTTGAGACACTTCTTTGGTTATAGAAATCAAAACGAGTGCCGTCTTAGAATTCATCATATATTATTTTGTGTTAATTTGCTCCCTGTGAAGCTGCTTGCCATAATGATTTTGAAGTTTGGCATTACAGTGCCATGATTGTTGCTAATTAAACGTAACTTGAAGGATGTAACAAGAAAAATTAGTTGCCTTTGTTTAGTTCTTATACAATTTCAGTTTTATTTCCTTGGGCTAAAATAAGTATATTATATTGTGTGACACTAGTGTATTTGTTATTCTTGTCTATAATTCAAATCTATATTTTTTGTAACAACTTGCTTCATTTTATATATATATATTTCTACATGTTTCGGTAATATTTCTAGGCAAAATGTACGTCTTCGACTCCTTATAACCGGTTTATTTTTTTGCATTGACCGTTAAATGCACTGGCCCCAGTTTTATTTATCGCTTAATGTGTGTTTTGTATTTTTGGTTCTTGTTTATTTTAACTGTTCACTTGTAGTGTTTTGTCACGATTGTTTGCAAGTGTGTCCTTGCACTATATAATGGACCACATGCTCTGATAAGGTTTTCTCATATTGGTGCAGCCGAAGTTGCACATTGTTTTAATGTTCATGAATTATAAGTTATGTTCTTTTTCATACTGAAGATTGACATTCCTTAAAATAAAATAAGCGAAACTGTGTTTTTGTTGTTTGTAATATTTTAATTAGTTAATTTATATTATGATGGCCCATGTAACCTTAAAGTTTTACCTAAGTGTGGATACAGCAAAAGCAATATAGATACATATACATGTGAAATTTGGAGGCGGTTTGTTGAAGATGTCTTGTTATATAACAATATTACTGTTGGCCTTTGACATCGTGAATTCAACGTAGTGCAGAGGCCACCTGGATACATGGACATGTCGAATTGTGGTGCTATTGGTAGAAGAACTCATGAGTCTTATATTTAATGCAAAAAAAGTAAATGTTTTCTACAAGACTAATAGATACGGTTGTCATGGTACCCTAGGATGCGATATCAATAGGACATATATACAGACGTTTGTATGAGGTCATTTTTTGCTAAATTATGTATGGATCATTTTTTATATTGAACTAGAAGCGCCCTTTATAATATTCGTGAAATGCATCATAGGGAAAATACAGAACACCGATAAAACGTGTTCTGTAATAGCGACCGTATTTTTCGTCTCATAAACAAATTTAGATCTGTAGCCTATTCGTAGTTTGTGTTGCTGTCTGAGAGCCACGCACACCTTTATCGCAAGGAATTACTGATTGAATTCTGCATCAGGCTTCCACAATGACGGTAAGCTCACGATTCATTATGGTCGACCACATGGACGTTACTTTGAGATAAAGGTCTAATGTGGTGATTGTTCCACGTTAGAAAGGATCGGTCAAGTTCGTCCTGTAACGTAAAATATATTATTATCCCCACGCTTTTTGAAAATCGTGGGGATATTGTGGTTATCTCCTACACTATACGCACTAGAACCTTGAAACTTACACACATGGTAGCTATGAGCATATGTGCGACCCTGCACTATTTGGAATTTTGATTTGACCCCTGGGTCAAAAGTTATGGGGTTGGGGTGGGGCCGAGTCAGAGATTTTCACTCATTTTTAATGTTATTTTACATTAACTTCTTCATTTCTACACCGATTTTCTTCAAATTGATACTGAGCATCTCTTATGACAATACGGTCAATCTCAACTATGCATGGCCCCATTACCAACCCTGGGGCGGCCCGCCCACATAGACCACGCCCACCCAAAAAATGGCCTTAAATGATCTTGTCCGGGCCATAACTATGTCGTTCATTGTGGGATTTTAAAATCATTTGGCACATTAATTTTGTTCCCCATCATTGGATGGTGTGTCACGCGAAATAACTACGTCGATAACTCCAAGGTCAAGGTCACACTTGAAGTTAAAAAGTCAAATATGGCCATAAATGAGCTTGTCCGGGTCATAACAATGTCATTCATTTTCATATATTGATGCCCCCAGAAGGGTGGCATATAGCATTTGAACTGTCTGTCCGTCCGTCTGTCTGTCTGTCCGTCCGTCCGAAAACTTTAACATTGGCCATAACTTTTGCAATATTGAAGATAGCAACTTGATATTTGGCATGCATGTGAGCTGTTTTTGAACTGTCCGTCAGTCCGTCCGTCTGTCCGTCTGTCCGTCTGTCTGAAGACTTTTACATTGCCAATTTCTTTTGCAATTTTGAAGATAGCAACTTGATATTTGGCATGGATGTGTTTCACATGGAGCTGCACATTTTGAGTGGTGAAAGGGTCAAGGTCAAGGTTATCCTTCAAGGTCAAGGGTCAAATATATGGCTTCAAAGCGGCGCAGTAGGGGGCATTGTGTTTCTGACAAACACATCTCTTGTTGTTTTTTTCACTTTACTTCATAATTCAATGTTGATTATGGAGAATTGAAAATATGCATGACTTTGAAATTTAACTGGATGACATTGCTAACAACATACGGCGTGCGGATACGCGTCGGCCGAGGCCGCGCTATTTCTAGAAGAGATTCTAGAGCTCTCAGAAGGGAGTTCATATTTTGCAGAGCTATATTATTATTGTATTATTTTTACAACATTATGATTACAATGTGCAACTGAAGTTTTTGTTTAATGTTCTAGAAAGCATAATAACATGTACTCCAATAAGATTTGGCTCAATTTAGTATCTTTTCAGTCCTAATTCATTTAATTATATGTTCAACTGCCGAATACTTATTTAGAACTACATAGTCCATTCTTCGTAGGGTTTAAATTACACAAGTTTTGTATCAATTATCAAATATATAACAATTTATTACCTTTTTTTGGTAATAAATGGTTTATCTAATAAGTATTGTCATTGGCCAGCTATGGCGTGCGTAAGTCATAGCAATTAGCCTGCGCACGTCATAGCTATCGCATGCGCTAGTCATATTTATCGCATACTAACGTAATAGCTATCGCATGCGCACGTCAAAGCTATCGCGTGCGCACGGCATATCTATCGCGTGCGCACGTCATAGCTATCGCGTGCGCACGTCATAGCAATCACGTGTGCACGTCATAGCTATCGCGTAAGTACGAAGTATTCGATGATACTTCTAGCGGGCGCGGGAAAATCAGTATAAGTAATAAAATCGTTATGAATGAAATGTTCATGATTTGCCGCGATAATCAGACGCACTATTGATAATGGCACTATATCTTATTTAAAATCCTATCTAAGTAGGCACTATTTGAAGATGCGATTTCCGTCCTATTGAAGGCGTGTATCGAAACAATATTTTTGGCAAGGATTTTCTCATATATATAAAAGTGCTACTAGATATATGTCTGCTCGATAAGCGGGAATATGCATTGTTTAATACATGTCTTCATGTATGGCAAGTTCCGTCTAAATGCCTCTTTACATTTCTTAGTATGTACCAAATTGGCAGTCTTGCATATTATACCCTCATTCTAAACCCACGTGTCAACGGAATAGGACCTACATGTTAACAATGTAATAAATAACGCAACATCTTCCAACAACATACAGACAATAAGTGTGAACACAAAATCTGAATCTGAATTAATTTCAAATAACGTAATCCCTTGCGTCTATGGTTTATCTACTTTGAATTCTGAAGTGTTTTGTCCTATAAGATAATCTTATTCGGGGGGGGGGCTGTCTGTGGAACTGGTTTTGGGGAAACCAGTGTCACATTTGTTCAGTGTTATTAACATATTCTGCAGATGTGGGTTTAATGCTGTATCTGTATAAATAATAACTTTCATCTGTATCAAACAATGAGAATCTGAATTAATTTAAACTAATAAGGTCCCTATGGGCATACTTCTGTCGGATTGCCTTTTTGAAATTCAGACGTGATGTGTCATATATAATCATTATGGAAGCCACGTGACTGAAGCAATTGTTAGTATTATATTTATATTATACTGTCACCTTATTTTAGTGACATATTATAACTTCTTACACAATATACATTTCTATGGTGAATGTTCTGTTGTGTGGATTTTCCTGCATTTAATACTCAGATGATGATTTGCCTCAATAGAAGAAGTTCGGATAATTTGTGTCATGATAAAGTATCCCAGTTTCGTTATTCTTATGTGTCATAGCTATATTCACATATTTGTTTGGCAAGACGCTATTGCGATAGTCAGAAACTAATGCCTTTTGGAATTGAAGAATTCTATAAAACTGTGATTAACAAAATCAACGAGATGGTTTTTTTTTAATTTGTTGTTTGTAAGCTTTAAACAGTTTACATATTTATGGCGGTCTTTTACTGTATATCATGCAGAGATAAATGCCTTAAGTATGTTATACATTCCGCACACTATTTTACCTTATTAATAGGTTACAGTTGAATACAGCTATTAAAGGTCAATTTCAAAGAAAATCCAAAGTCAATATATGTAATGCTATTTACATTGAAATATGATTCAATTATCGGGTAAATAATGTTTAAGTGTTGTGTTTAACATAAAAATGATGATTTTGTTGACTTTTATGATCGCAACTCGTAAAGCGTTGATTCGCTTATCTCCCTGTTCTCCCCTGCTGTGTGACGTCACAGCTGAACAAGCATTTTCGCGTCCGCTGTAGAAGATAAGCGATAGTTCAGAATTCGGGTTTTATTTGTCTGTTTTTATTGATATTTTCGTGATTTTTTTCCACTGGTTAATCAGATACAGATAAAACGCTGATATATTTACTTCTGTGCGATTGTGTTAACATTTCGTCAGCTTCACTGCATACTTCATACAATTACCATCGGATGTAATCTGTCAAAACAATGATAATCCCGTATATGGCCGATTTCCATTGTTAACATCGAATTCTGGTAAATCTCGACGAAAACATTCCTCAAATTCATTAACACAAACTTTCTCCATTTTTTCGAAAGTATGAAACGAATTTCGGCATATGTTTAATTTTAAAGATTTGATGAAATAAGCGCCTAATCAGGACGAGGACATTCAACATTCTGTAAATCACCTGAAGCGTTATGCGCGCGTGGTGTAAAGTGCTTGTTCTGTTGCGACAAATAAATATTGCACATGTA